>JAVIWB010005546.1:0-75011 GCA_031893035.1 Dermolepida albohirtum | reverse complement strand
CATCATCACTATCCTCTATTCCAACTAATAATTCGAAATTATGTTCCTTTCTTAATACAACAACCATTTTCACTTATATCACTAACTTAAACTGTTATAGAAATAAAACCAGCACCGGTTTATAAACTTCTTATCGAAAAGCGACTACCTTAATTTAGACATAGAAACGACCTTGACATTGAATTGACCTCGACCTTGAAATAACCTTGACATTGAAACGACCTCGACCTCGAAGCGCCCTTGACATTGAAGTGACCTTGACATTGAAACGATCGTGACTTTGAAGCGACCTTGACATTGAAACGACCTGACATTGGTGTGACCTTGACATTGAAGTGACCTTGACATTGAAACGAGCGTGACTTTGAAGTGACCTTGACGTTGGAACGACCGTGACTTTGAAGTGACCTTGACATTGGAACGACCTCGACATTGGAACGACCTCGACATTAGAACGACTTCGACATTGAAATGACATTGACATTGAAACCGCCTCGGGCTCAGCCGATTCTAGAACCTCCTCGTTGACCTTGACCGTTCCAACATGCATTGTGGTCAAGGTCAATGAGGAGGTTCGAGAATCGGCTGAGTTCCTCTACTTGTGTGCACTCGCGCGATTACAAATCTGATTATTAACGAATATGATGGAACTGTGCATTGTCAAAATGATAATTTTAACAATAATTGTCTATTAAAATTCGTACTTTTTTCTAGTGAAACGCGATATTTTCACATTATTGATTGCCATTTAAAAAACGAGTGATGACAATTAATGTAAGGTGAATGACACAAACTTGAAAAATTATTTAATTATAAAGTTTTCATTAATAAAGTTTTTTCATAAACTCAATATTTAAGGTTAGGATATCAATGTTTCTACTTTTCACTCAGAATGCGTATTAATTAAAAATTAAACAAAACTATTATTAAATTATGCACATTATAAACAGATAAATTGTACATTACAATGTTACAAAAAGACTAGCCTGTGTTTTATATTAGAATTTCTGTTAGTATATAAATCGTGTGATTTCAGATTTCAGTGTGCATTTCTTGCTGAGCTGCAAATTTATAAACCGTAAAATGCAAATCGCTATGCCATCAAGTTATAATTTTGATTATTACTCCTATTATTTATGCTCGTTGTCTATTTTTTTATGTTTATCATTTTTTCAATTTCTTTTTTTTGTATTGTATTTGATTGCTGTGATCTGTGTATTGTAGGCGGTGCGCGGATAGTACTATTTATCCGTTTCTAAATATTTGTGTAATAGTAATTATTTATTATAGATATTGTTTACTTTGTCCTATGTAATAACCATCACAGTTATGCAGTCTTTCATAGTATTTTATAATTAGTATGCGTTTGCTTTTCTCTTTTTGGTTTCAGTTTGGAAAATTAGAATTTGTTTGTGTACGTTTATGACCACCTGGAGTGATTAATTTATTATATAATTAATATCAATTAATAATTATATAATATATATATATATATATATATATATATATATATATATATATATATAAAGGAAGGTTTAACGACCGTACTAATGACTCTAAACAATAATTATTGTTTAGAGTCGCGATAAATTGATTTAATAGGTGTCAAGGTTAGATGAGACAACATATAATGTTCTTCGATCGTGACGGTATAAGTTCTGTATTGTTATGTCTAGTTAGTGTGTGGCTTTGATAATTTTCTTGGTTCTCCTGAAAAAGCCACCAAGCAGTGGCGAAATATGGAGAGTCTAAAGAAAAAAATATCAAGTCTTTCAGTTCACAGACCGAATTTCATACCAGTTCCTTGTTTATATATATATATATATATATATATATATATATATATATGTATTGTATATATATATATACATGTATATGTATTTCCTAATAGATAGCCAACATAGGGTAAACCAATGTATTTTTCTGTTCTATTGCTTTTAGTGTTGTCGGTATATTGTAAATATTATGTACTCCTTTTTCTATACTTATGTTTATTTTCCCATATGTACTTGGAAGGTACCTGTTTTCTTTTAATGTGATTTCAATATTATTGATATTGATTTTTCTATATAAGGATTGTTAGATGGATTAAATACAGTGACATTTTCCGGCACGAGTATACCGATGGCCCTGAACAGTCTGTTTGGCAAAATAAAAACACCGACTCCATTATTAATGAATTCCAATGTAATTTACTCTATACCTTGTTCAGGTTGTCACAAATAATACATTGGTCAAACATTTCAGTGGCTAAGAAACAAAATCATACTTTTGACAGACTCTCGTACAGAAAATAATCAGAGAAGCAGACCGTTTATGGAATTGTTGCACAAAAGAAGTAACAATACTGTTAATTTTAAATCAGATACCAACCAGCTTAATTCCATATATCCGTATGACTTGTCTCTGTGTGGTCTGGATTCATCCACTGATCAGTCCTTGTAGCTTCACTATCTTAGAGTTGAATCTTATACAATTAATTTTCAACAGTTTTGTCCTCTCTTTTTTGAAATTCGTGCGCATTTATATCAATTTTTTGCAATAATGTTGCTTTTGGTATTCAAGTTCGTCTTTTCTACTTTTCGAGATTTTAAAATTTTGTAAGTATCGACTATTGGAATACTGATTTCGCATTTGCCTTTTATGTGCAAACGTATTTGATTTGGCTAATTCTTTTATAAAATATTTAGTAATCCGATAATGTTATTGATTCTATAACGAAATATTGAGGATTAAATGTATGAACACTTAGTTGCTGTTTATTTTGTGAGTAACGATCTTTACTTCTTTTCGAATTTCTCTCTTTCTCTCTCTATATATATGTATTATATATATATATATATATATATATATATATATATATATATAGGAATGCAAGACTTCATATTTTATACCAAGAAAATTGAACAAGTTTTTTCGTTTTTTTTAGAGTAGCTGATATTATTGTCGGTGTTAATGCGAATGAAACAAAACTTTTGTTGCATTAACAATCAAAAATTTAATTGCATACGAACTAGTATACTAGTCAGTATTTATTAAAAGCGAGGACATTATATGATCCGTTTTGTAAATTCTGTCTCTGGTGGCCAGAATCAAGTTTACTTTATATCTTGTAAGAGACTGAGTTGAAACTCATTTAACTCAACTCACTCAAAATCGGACAAAATCTTCGCAATTTTTATTATAACTCCTAATTATATATAACATTGGTAATAGTTAATCTAGAACACTACTTACGAATATCTTTAATTAACACTAATTACTAATATTAATATTTAGGTATCAACGCCAGTATCACTATTGGTCCTCATGAACGATTCTAAACACTTATGTATGCTAGACGAATCGCAAATATTCTTGTTCTGGGGCAGTTTCCCGGATGATTCTTGTTTTTCTAGTTGTATGTGACCAACTAGGTTTAGAAATATGAATATTGTTCATTATACTTAAACAAAAGTGACTGTTCAATAGAATTAAAGGCAGAAAGTCCAATGTCAATAGAAATGTGTTAAGAACCAATATTGTTATTTCAAAATACAATGTTATTAGATTTTATTACCGCAATTTTATTTCTAATGTCAATATTTGATCCTAATTATTTTATAATAAAAAAGTAGTAATAATTTTGCCGTTCTCGTCAGGCTAATCGATTTCATGAAATCTATATATTTTACGTGACAACTTTGAAAGCTTTCAAAGATATTATTTCAATTACTGTAATTTCGAACAAACTGTTTGAACTGTTTCAGTACTGATCATTAATTTCGATGCATTTGTGTGGGTTAAAAGTCTGATATTGACTGCGAATTCGTTTATATACGTATTTACATATAGAAGGTTCGTATGTTTAATATACTTCCTTTATCAACTCGTTCCATGACAAATATACGTACAATATTTGTTTTCTTTGTATTTAATTCATCAGTTATGTTTTTGTAATTCGTATTCCGGGTAAGCTACATACTTTTAATTTTATATATGATATTACTAGGAATAAATAGTATTTAAACTAGATTGCAACGTCTTGTCTTATAATAGAGGAAAGAATGAAGCAAAAGTCTACTAAAACTACTTAAGAATTTTCAATAGAAATGCTACATTTTTCTATTATATGGTGGTGGAATCTGGGCCATGTCTGAGAAAAATCAAGAAAGATACAATAATTCGTAAACAAGTACCTCTGGAAAAGAGTCTTTGGTTCAACAGTTTTATATTAAGGAGCTGTGGACACTAATAAATTTAAAAAAACACATACCCAGAAAAAATGTTGTATTGTAACGGAAATGAAACGGGTTCGGAAAAACAAACGATGAGGACATTACAAATCAGGCAATGAAGTGGACTACAATTGGAAGAAAAAAAAGGGAGAAGCAGGCGGCAACATGGAGAAAGAGAACAGAAGAACATAAGAGGGCCGGTAAAAGTTGAAAAGAGTTGATGGCAAAAGCAGAAGACAAGAAACTAATGAAGACACTTCGCGGAATCTTCATGCCCCATCATGGAGTATATATATGTACACTATCGGTCATATTTATTTGCCCACCCTTAGTTTTAGCCAAAATTATTAAACTATCAAATGTATACTGAAAATTTATTTATTGTACCAATACAATAGTGTAAAATAAACATAAAATAGTTACATTTTTCTTATATAAAACTTTATCATTAATTATTATTAAATTTTGCTCTCATCAATGTGCCCAGCTTTATTTTTGATAATTGCGGCACATAACCGCGGCATCCTTTCAATTAATTTTTGTAGTGTATCTTCTGTAATTTGTGCCTAGGCTTCTTGAAGTTGTTCCCATAATACAGTGGTGGATGATAGAGCACGTTCTCGAACCTTCAGGTCCAATTCTTCCCAAAGAAGCTTTATTGGGTTCACATCCGGACTTTAAGCTGGCCATACCATTATAGAGATTTTCTCTTGCTCTTCTAGTTGACGCAAGTAATCGTCACACGATCTAGTTTTTGCTAAGAATCCTTAGTCCTGAAGGAACAGCGTTATTTTCTAAAATTTCCTTGTAGCCTTCTTTTCTTAGGATTCCCTCAATTCTGGCGAGATCGCCTACAGATCTTCCACCAAAACACCCCCAAATCATTACTGAACCTCCTCCATGTTTTATGGTAGGCGCAATACATTCTGGCAGTACTCTTTCTCCTGCGGATCTTCTTACGAATATTCGCCTTTTACTACCGAAAAGTTCAAACTTCGATTCGTCTATCCACAACACATTATTCCACCGATCAATCGTCCAATTCTTATGTTCTTTAGCCCAATTTAGTCGTTTTATCTTGTTTTTCTTTCATAGTAGTGGTTTTCGCAGAGTAATTCTTCCGTATAAACCCGCTTGCCTTAACCTTCTCTGTACCGTGGGCACACTAATTGGTTTAGCACCCGCACTATTCATTTCAGCAGCAATTTCTGGTGCTGTTTTTCGTCTATCGCGTCTACTTATCCGTATTAGATGCCGGTCATCTGCAGATGTCGTCGCTTTGCGTCGTCCAGATCTTCTTTTGTTGGAAAATGTAACACTATCTTCAAATTTTTTAACGTTATAATCAACGGTTCTTTGACTTAATCGCATTTCTTTTGCAATTTCGCGATTACTTTTACCCTTACGATGATAAGCAATTATCATAGCCCGCACTTCAACAGATAATTCCTTCGTCTTCGGCATTGCATTAAAATATTCACAATAACTCTCTATTTCACTGTCTTCGCAACAAAAGATGAACGATGACTGACATAAAAATTTTTCTTTTTGAATAACACATCCTAATATTGTAATTAGTTAGTACAATGACACAGTATTGGTAATACCTTTCGGAAATGCAGGTAAAACTGTTAATACTGTAGGGATTAGCCTATATAATATTTATGGTATTTTTCCAATTTATGACACCTTTACGATATATCATAAACAATTTAAGATTTTCGTAGAAATTCATATGGAATTACTTCCACTAATAATATTGTTGAATAATTATAATACAGATTTTTCGAAAGATAATCCGTGTTTCAGAAAACACATAAAATTGGGGTGGGCAAATAAATATGACCGGTAGTGTACATGTTTCTGTTACTGATGTTCATTTTGATACTGTCTTTTCTCTAGTTAAGTACGGCTAGCCGTGAAGAATGATGAAATTATAGAGAACGTTTTAGTTACAATCAAACTACGTCCACAGACATTGAGACTATAGATATTATTTCGACAGACAGATTTGTCAGATTTGGATGATAGGGTAGTAGTGGACGGAGGACAATTCTTCTCTAAAAAGATTACTGATAATTTCATTTTTGTGGTGTCTGTGATATCATTGAGAATGAAGATTCTATTTTGTAAGCAATTAAAAATGCTTGCAAAAATTTTACTTTTGTTGTATTGACAGTGAAGAAATTAACATTTCCGATTTAATAAAGTATGAGTCTTTTCATAACGGTTTATTTTGATTACACGTATTATACGAAATAATTTATTGAATTCTTACACGAAAATTTATATTTGTCATAGATTCCTTGATACTCCTTTATTAATTTCGCATTAGAAAACGACGGGCGTTGAGGTTCCATGTTTTTTCTTATAAATCTCATTTATTCGCAATCTACATATGTAGAGATAATATGCGAGTGTTATAGTGAGAACTAGGTAATAATTACTCAGACAGCACAGATTTAGGGCACTTACCTTAAAGATCTGACCTGTAAATTAATCTAGGTTCCTTATAAATTAATATGCTTAAGATAACTTTAAATTTATCTTAAAACTATTTTATTTAGCTGATGCTTCACTTAGCTGTTATCGAAAAGGCTAACAACGCCGATGTACTTCAAGGCGCGATAGATGTTTTGCATTCACGCACTTGGTTTCTTTCAGCACTAGTTTTATTTTGGTGTAAGGCTTTGATTCTTAGTGTCAGACTGTCATCGCTGAATAATTTTTGTATTGAATTTACTCGTAGTACTCCACAGTTATAGGCGATAATTTCACACTGACCCAACTGTTCTGTCATCTACAAAGGCATCATTAAATGTGTTTGTTGTAGTTGGCAAGTCAGCAGAGAAAATTAAAAAAACCCAGAACACTCACTAGTGGAAGTTTTGATTGTATCGGATAGATGCTGGTAATCCAATACTTGATATTACGGTGTAAGAAGTTTCTATTGTAACTTGAATAGTAGGTTTGGTTGTCATATCCTATAAATAAAGTCCGAAAATGCATCCATTTCCTTATACATCTGCTCAATAGTTGCCCATCCTTCAGAAAACCTAAATTGATGCTGTGGTATGATATTTAACTCATCTAGTAATTATTCACTTTCATTAGAAATAGCATTTCGTAAAGTTTTAGTATATATTTTATTGTGACGTATAGTATTAGATATTTTTGTTAAAATAAAAAATAGTTTTTCCAATAATTGTTTTACAATTTTTCAGGTTGTAAGATCAAATCATTTAGAAATTTAATTTTTTAAGGCAACAAATGTCCGCGAAATTTTGATGTAATATGGCTCGTAATTCAGGTCGAGTTTATATATTCCCATTTTTACCCAATAAAAGTTCTGCCATACACGTTCATTTTGACTGAAATACGTGGAATACTTACTAAGGTTATACGCATTAGCATTATATTTCCGCAATACGAAAAATATATTTCGGGGCATAAAGGTATTAACTATCGCTCCTGTTTATAATGAACTTTTATTAATAGGATCATTTATCAATTTGTCTCTGTAATGCTTGTATTTAGTGTCTACTTTGGGGATTATAAATTAGTATTGACGGAAGGAATTAGGTTATACTCGAAAATTCTGTATATTAATTACCTTCTATAAATCAGCATTTTCATTAGATAATCTGTTAATATGAAGATTTGTATAAGACTAAGGAAATATGTGACCCGGGTATTATATTATTCATTGAAGCAAGACATTTTCACAATAATTTTCATTTGCGAAAAGATTACAATATCCTACTAAATGTATCACTTAAATAATTTCGTTTAATAAATATTATTTCCACTAGAGCTAATATAAACTATAAATTGAAACATGCGATAGTTTTCCAGAAAAGACTGGGATTGAATTTATTACAGTCCCATACAATTATTACAAAACGCTTCCTTCGTTTTGCAAAAGGGCAATTACTTACTTAAATTTGGTACAAATCGAAGGTGGTAGCTTTGTCATTGCACCACTAAAGATCATGACAAATGAAATAAAACAGTGAAGATATGCGAATAAATTGATTGTTTATTGACTTTTGTCGAACTATCTATAGCGAGGTATGCTTGTTTTAGATCGCACATAGAGCTTAAAGGCGGTCAAAGAAACGAGTTTCGAGATGACCCAATTAATCAAATTAGTGCTAACTGAGGAAGCATCAATACTGAATCGCAGATCCGCAAAATAAGTTTTACCTGAATTAAAAAAGAATCGCTTCTCCAAAAAACGACCTGAGCTGGTGGAGCTGAGTTGAGTGGAAGCTTTACTACTATAACGATTACCCAACATGGCCATTGTTGTGAACAAGTGTGTATTGCACCCTTCATATCCTTCATACAGTCCTGATATAGTTCCGTGCAACTTCTTTCTACACCATAAAGCAAAAAGTACCTTAAAAAGCGATGGTTTTAAATAGAGCTGGATGTTGTTTATCTTTAAAGATACTTTCAAAGAATGACTTCTACCTTGTCTTTGAATAATAGCAGTCCTGTTATTTTAAAGTGGATAAAACGTGATAAAAGTATCGTCTTTAAGATTAGTAAATAAAGTTTTGGTAGTACTAGTCGCATATCTAGGCTATATTGTTTTGAATTATTAAAATATTTTTTTGCATTCTAAAAATGTTATTATTCTCTAGTCATTCTATCCTACATGTATGTTAATGCATATAAGGTAAAATGTGGAATGTCTGTGTAATCTTTGCGATTTTACTATCGTTAACATAAAAATATCCGCCATTTAAGCAAGCCTTTTTATAATCTAGAAATAAATACCATTACTTAGTGAAACTAAATAACGATTAATAGAAAGAAAGCGAGGTGGTGATGTTTCGTTGTCATATAAATCTACTTTTAATATAAGTCGTATTTATTTCAAGATAATAAATGATTCAAAATCTGAGATTGATCTTATTAAATGTTCGTTTAAATTAAAGGCTCAAAGTTTTTGTCATTTACTTATCAGTTGATTTATTTTTAAAAAATTTGTAAACATTTTTGACCATGTTTGATGAACTGGTTATTTATTTAAATAAAATTATAATATTATGTGGCTTTAATATTCCTCATTTTGTGGATTCTAATATGTACGATAACAGGTCTTAAGTAGTAAATACGCTTATGCACTTACTGAGTATATCTCCAATTAATAATATACTAAACGACCAAGAACATTTGCTTGAGTTGATTCTTATCTTTGGATGCACGCACGGTAAGCTAGATAATTTGCCACTTGTGAGCGAGGATGCTTATCATCCTACTATTAAATTTCTTCTGACTTTCTTTTCCAGTTTTTCTACCAACTTAAAAGGAAATAATAATTGTAAATTGTTTAATTTTAGAAGGCGGAATTCCTAAACCTATACAATGATTTGCTACATACGGATTAGCGCATTAATAAAATCTTTACCAATTACGTGTCTCTTACATCCTATAGATCTGGCTATCCAGTATAATTTACTTATATTCATGTATGTGACATTAAGGATAAACAAGGCTATCGTTCATAACAGAAAAGGGCTGGATCATTAGTTGATCTTAAACATACACGGAATTGCGAAGAAAAGTTAAAAAAATTAATCCAATTATATCGTAATTATCTATTTCTCATACAAGATCCTCTTAAAATTGATCCTAAATAGTTTTGCAGTTGAAAATAGATAGTGTTGGTGTTTCTAAGCAAATGAAAATTTTTGTAGAGTTTTTTCATGAGACAATAGTCAATGGTTTTGTAAAATTCTTTGAATATACATAATTGCAACCAGATACAGCATAACTTATCGTCCCATTCGATTATGTTTATCCTTCAACTAGCAGATCTCATGTTTCTGAAGTGGATGTTGTTTAGTGTCTCAAAGAGCTAAGGAGTACTTCTACTATGAGTTGTGATAACATTACGTCTTTTTTAACTAGCAATTGTACCGATGTGTTCGCCAAATCGTCAAGTTATCTTTTTAATTTAGCTATAAAAACTTCATGGCCCAGTCCATGAAAACGATTATATTTAATTTGTGGAAAACTACCGTCTAATTGAGATAATTAACATCTTCGCGTTTTTTGAAATTCATGCTTAAAATCTATTATATCTGTTAATCAAGATGGCTTTGTAAGCTAATCGTTGAACTGTGTCTAATACTATTTTTTTACTCAATATTTGTGTGATAGATTGGATTTTTGTACCCAAGTGGTTGCTATTTATATTGATTTGCCTAAAACGTTTAACAATATTGACTATTAGCTTCTATTTAATAAATTAAAAGCCATCTTTTAAATCTCTTCTGATTTTATATTATTTATGGGATAGATATCTCGCTATTTATATTGATTTGCCTAAAATGTTTAACAATATTAACTATAACAACTTCTACTTAATAAATTAAAATCCATCTTTTAAATCTCTTCTGATGTTACCTATGGGTTAGAAAACACTATATGTTTTTCTGTAGAATACCAATCTGCAAGCTTCATTCTAACCTCAGGTGTTTCACAAGGTATCAATCTCATTATTTGTAATATTCATTGATAATTTGTAATATTCACTGATTATTCCAGTGTAAAAATGTACTATTTGCTGATGACCTTAAAAACAGTTTCATCAAGTGACTAACGAACTAACGGGGGTGATTGTGCATTTTGTCAAGGTGAATTGATGCGTGAGGAATAGACTTGCCATTAATACATCTAAATGTGGAGAACTATATTTCGTCATAAAATCTAATGATATTCATTACAATTTTCGCCTGACTGATACTATTCTGATGCGTCATGAGGTGATAAAGGATCAAGGTGTTGTATATAATAATAAGCTTTTACGAAGCTGAACTAAAATATTCTAATTTTAACTGCTTTATACACCGTATATGTAATAGAAAAATTTTTTTTAAAAAATTTCTGTTCTTCATATAGAGCTCAAACCCACAACCTCGATCTCTTCGGGAATGTGCCCAAACAATTAGACCATGAAGACGGTTAATTCCAGTTTTTCTAATGTTCCATAAATTGCATTTTGGAAACAGTTATTAAATAAAAACCTATTGTAGGTTATTAATTGCATATAATACTGCCCTTTTAAGATGCTAAACTGAAAAATTGTAATTTTAGCCTCTTTATGTATCGTATACGCAATGCAGAAATTTCTTTTTTGAAAAAATTTCAGATCTTCGCGTGGAATTCGAACCCATGATCTCATTATTTTCGAGAATGTGCCCATCATTAGACCATGGAGACAATTAATTCTAATGTACCATAAATTGCGACATGGAAACAGTTATTAAATGAAAACCCACGGTAGGTTATTAATTACATATAATAACGCGCTTTTACGATACTAAACTGAAAAATTTTAATTATCACCGCTTTGTACATCGTATAATTAATGCAGAAATACTTTTTGTTTGAAAAAATTGCTGTTCCTCTCATGGGACTCAAACTCACGTCGAAAGCCAAACACACACTGAGTGTGTTTGGTTTTGACGTTATAAGTCTAGTACGGACTTTGTCTTTGTGCGGATTTTGTTGTGGTTCCAGGTGAGATACCGTGATCTATCAAAGATGGCAACTTAGTTGTCAAATATGTATACGGAATACGAAAATTATTGTGGAAAGGAGTTATATTAACCATAATTGATTAATTTGAGTAATACTTTTATGTTCAATGTATTACGTTTGCGTATGAGTATATTTGCGTATACATATATGTTTATTGTACATAGAGACCTGAGGTTGAAATAATATTAATATATTAATAAAATATATTTATCAAATAATTTATTTATACATGTATTCTTTATTATATTGTCCTATATTTAGATTTTGTAAGATCTGTTGGGCAAATAAATCAGCATTATTATTAATTGTAATACTCCTAATACCTAATAGTAATAATTAATTATTTTAATGTGCTTATCCTTTTAGCGATTTGTGCGCCTGGCGTTTCTACATGTATAAAAGAAATAAATAAATTACTTGCTGGTGCTGCTGTGGCACATCTTTAATAAATATTTGAATAAAGAAATATTTAGCTATATTTAAAGCGATATATAAAAGTGATAAGCACTTTTCAAAAACACTCGTGTGTACGACGCATACATATATACAGTATCTCACAGTCTTTACATTCAGTTGAGTATAATCTTGTTTCTACTCTTCAACCGAGAGATGCTGCACAACGTGTACACTTTTGTGAAACGATTTTAACTCGAACACAAGAAGATCTCAATTTTTGCGCAAAATAATTTGCAGAGATTGATCTAAATTGCAGAGAATGAATTTTTAACAGACGTAACCGTCACTTTTAGGCTTATGAAAATCCACATTTCATTAGCGAGTGAAATTTTCAAAATAAATTTAGTGCTAACGTTTTCTGATTAGTTAAAGATATTCAGGTTCGATACTTCATCTACTAAAATCATTTAAATACATAAAGATACCTCCACATTTTGTGAATTGCTGGTGCTGATTTCCTGGATAATCTATCCATAAATCATTCGAGAAGTTGCTGTTACTAATTCGATAGTGCTACACCTCACTGTGAGAATATAGTCGGCCAACAGCTTAATGAGAGGTTTAAGAACCGATGGATAAGCCGTTTAGGACCCTGCAAAATCCCCAAACTTTTTTAGGTGCAATAAAACAAAACGTCTATTCCACACAATTGATCCAGAAGAAGATCTAATTGCTCGAACAAGAAAATGAGTTGAATCTTTGCCGGCAGTGCAAATATCAGGAGCTGATATAGATGAGTTTATGGCAAGGATAAAGAATTGTTTAAGACTAGATGGGGACCACATGGAATATATGAATTAGTATTTCTAACTATTATTAAAAAATAATTATTATTCTCATTCTTGTCACTATAGTTACTTATTTATTTGATCAATAAGGTTGATATATAACCCCTTTCCACATTAACTTTTGTAAATTCTGTATACGCATTTCGACAACCAAGTTGTCATCATCAGCAGATAATTTCAAAGTGTCGCACCTGGTAAAACACGGCGAAAAAATTGTACGAAAATCAAACTCCGTACGCGATCCACACAGCTCAAAACCAAGATGTACACTGTATCTGTTTCACAAGATTTTTAAAAATTACTTTTACTTAAACTAACATGCACTACATTGAAAAAGGTTATTATGGTCAAGCAAGTGTCTGTGTGATTTATGTGTGATTTATGATATTGTTCCTCCTGTCTTTCAGTAGAGAGAAAAGAGGGGTTTGTAAGGGCCCGGCGTCATTATAGTTCACCACATGGCTTAAATTCTTTAAGATGTGCATGCTTTCATACGCGTCCAGTTCGCGATAATTGTACACGTTCTTTATCAAATGTAAACAATCCATATTAACACTGTGGTTATTTTCTAATACATGTCTCGCTATACCCGATTTTTCCGGTCGGTTGAATTTTATGTGCGAAAGGTGTTCTTTATACCTGGTTTCGATCGATCTTTTAGTTTGGCCGATGTATTGTCTATTGCACTCTAAACATTCAATTCGGTAGATTCCCGATTTTTTATTTTCTTCGATTTTGTCTTTTGCATTTCCTAAAAGCATTTTAAGGGAATTATTGGGGCGGGAACAGACTTTAAACCCGCGATCTTTAAAAATACTATTCAGATTTTTTGTCACACGATGGAAAGGTAAACAAACAAAATGCTTTTCCAGATTGCTCTGTGGTGAAAGACATGTGGTGTCACGGATTGTTTTTCTTATGTTGGCCTTTCTAATTAATCCATTGATTATTTCCGAATCGAAACCGTTGTATACCGCGATATTCTTAATGAGGTTCAATTCTCTTTCATATCTTACTTTTGTTAGTGGGAAATTGATCAAACGATTAATCAGAAAATTGAATGAAGCCATCTTCTGTTGCATGCTGTGATTTGAGTCAGCCGTAATGAATCTATTGACATTGGTTTCTTTTCGGAAAATATCAATTTCTATTTTGAGATCATTCCTAATAACTAAGGTGTCCAAAAAAGGCAACTTGTCAATGTTTTCTTTTTCTACTGTAAATTTAATTGTCGGGAATTTTTAATTTAACTCTTTAACGAAATCATTTAAGTTGCATTTTTGTGTATTGAAAACCGCGAAAATATCATCGACATACCTGACCCAAATTCTTGGAAAATATTTAGCTTTATTTTTTAGTTCTATTTCAAAGTTACTCATAAACAGGTCCGCTATGAATGGAGAAAGACAATTGCCCATTGCAGTTCCCTGTTTTTGTTCATAGAACTTCCCTTCGAACTGAAAACAATTTTGGGACATGCAAAGGTTTGTTAATCTCACGTATTCCTTTATTTTCTCTGGTTCGATCTTATTTTTGTGAAGCAGTTCTTCTAAATATTTTAAAGTTTCTGGGATCGGTACCGAAGGAAACAATGACGTTACGTCGAATGAAACTAAAATTTCTCCTTTTTCTAATTTACAATCTTTGATCCTTTGGATAAATTCTAATGAATTATTGACTGAGAGACTTTCAAGTTTTTCGGGCAAATTTTTGTATTCATTCACTAGCCATTTTGATATCAAGTAAGTAGGGGAGTTGATCCCTGAGACAATTGGTCTCATTGAGTTGCCTGGTTTGTGTATTTTAGGTAAACAATATAGTCTAGGGATCAACGGATTACTTACACTTAGCCTATAATTCAGATTCGGGGTTATTAACTTTGAACAACTTTTTAACGCGTTTTTTGTGTCCCTAATCATTTTTGGTAATGGAGTTTTCGTACATTCAACATAGGGCCCTTCTGAGATTAAATTTTTCACTCTTAGAAAATAGTCGCTTTTGTTCAAAAATTATCAACCTTATTGATCAAGTCAATCAACCACAGGCTCCATCAAATTCAACTACTTATTTATTATTAAATATTTTTAATTATTAAGGTCGTATTGGTTAATCTTCCAATGTCTTTATCAATGATTGTAACATTTCTGACTGTAACTTAACTAAAATTGATTTCTCTCTACATACTAGTGATAAATGAAGGTATCTCTCATTAAACACGCTGCAATTACTAATTTTTATCTCCATGAATAAATAATAAAATTAGAATGTCAGTATTTGAATACGTGCTTTCCATTTCTAAATAAATAATACACCATTAAACCGTCACTATGGGTGTTAAACTGACAGCAAATTACTGGTGTCAAACAAATAACTCAATAATTTCACAGCTTTCCTAATTAAATGATTTTAACCGATCGCACAAAAATAGTAAATAACTTAAAAACTGGAAGAGATAGGCATAGAAAACATAATACCGTTTGGAAAAATATAGAGGACGTTTTACTTGGAAAAATCGACTTGTGATGGTTTGAAATTAACTAAACATGATATTAAATTTTCATCACCTGTATGCAATTTAAGCCGCTTCGTCAATATAGATTTAATATTGAGACATCTCGTAATCTGATCTTTTAATATTGTCGCTCTATGTATTACTGCAAAATAGACATAGTTTTGAGCTGGTTAAAGATTTTTGCTTTTTTTTTGAGAACGATTAAATATTTCGAAAATTGTTAATTTCAGGAATAAGGAACTTTATAAAATTCCACTTAAATTTTACATAGAATCCGAAATTGTAATAATATACATGTTCTATTTCAACTAGCTAAGATGACACCAACTTCCGGTATAACCAATGCAGTTACATAAGCTCCATTTGCACCATGAGTGCAGTTAAAAGTCCTTTCTGGTGGTATAGAGAATTACGTAACACTATTGATAATTTGTTAAATTAATTAAATTCAAGATTCTTCGAAGGGTTACGTAAACCATAAATTAAAATGAGTATAAATTTTTAAATCATCAACATATAAGTGTGTGCAAGCATTGAACAGGTTAAATCATTTATATAAATTAAAAGTAAGAGGCCTAAATTTGATCCTTAGGAAATACTTTATGAAGTATCAAACTCCAAAGATCGAAAGCAACTGCAAAACACATAATTCTCTGTAAGTAAGGCATCATTACCAGCATGTTGTAAAGTATCATTACCAACAAGATGTTGCAAAATAATGCATTTTTTTTGTAATATTATTGCATGGCTAATCACAGTATATATTTAAAAATAACTTCTACTACATTCTATTTACTCGTCCAATCTTCGAAACCAGTCATGAAACCAAATTTTCCACGTTTCATCTGAAAGTTGGGTACATTAATCATCCCATACTCTACGACCTTCATTGCTGAAATACTTCCGCCTTTTCAGCATATTCCGCACATGGAGAAACACCGCAAAGCCAGATGGAGCGACATATTGGCTATTGGATGGATATTCCAGCACCTTCAACCTGGTTAGTCCTAAATACTCAATAAACGTTTTAGCGATAAGTCGGAGCGTTGTCGTGGTGAAGGAAACCAAATGTCTGCTCTCCATCGTTGTCTTTCAATAATTCTAGAGAGATACTTCTCGGTGTACTATTTTGCAGTGGATATATTTTGTGTTCAACGCCGCTCACCTCACAGAAGATGGCCACAATTTTTTCTTGTTTTCTGTCAAGTTGCTGTTAATATAACAATATCTTCCATTTTTAAACATCTAGAGCATCGAGCGGCACAACCAAATTTTTCATACCATCGGCTCATCGATTAAGGTACACAGTACCGAAAAAGCAACAAATTTTTCTCACTCAAAGATGTTCCTGCGGAATAGTACGAATTATTGGTTAATGAATGCTTAGACATTCTTCTATTCCGCGATGTCGTCCTGACACCATCAATGTTCTCGGAATATTTTTCAACCGGAAATCCAAGGGCGAAGTTGTAACGTAAAATTACTCGGTACTTCACCAAGATGACATAGCGGGCTGTTTATAGTCACACCGTTAGATAGCAACTAACACAGGGACAGACTGAGCCGTTGGCTACAGTGTTGGTTTAAATGGGCCTGAACGCATAATAAATTTGTGGTAACATGAAGCGGTCGGTTTCGTCATATCGAAAAACGTTTATAGTGCCCTTTTTATAACTTGTGCAGCACAAATTAAGTTAATTATCTTGAATCTATCTTTTATAAATGCTGTTAATAAATAAATACCAAAACTGAGGTAAAATATGAGGTATAAGGTAAAATATATTATCTACAGTCACACTTTATATTCATGAATGCATGTAATGTTAGATAAATATATAATTATTTTATAATTAATAATAGAACGCTATGAAAGTCAACATGGGCAAAAGTACTTCTACTTCACAAACTGTCATTATATCGGGGCAGTGCTTATTCTGTTTAAAGTTTTTTAATAAATTATCATCCGAAATTAAAGGTGACTATACAACAATAAAACTACACACAATGATTTTCTTTGTAGCATGGAATCGTATAATACAGAACAGTCTTATTGTGTGTGAAAATAGAATATTTTAATCGGCTTGTTTTCAGCCACTAATTTTACAAGCTTAAAATTAAAAATACTTACTTGTAATAGATATTAATTCTTAAAAAGGTAAAAGTCTAAGCAATTTTATAACAAAACTAATGTGGAAAGTTCTAAATTATTTTAACTTAGACCGAGCTAAGACAAGTATTCAGTATAGTTACAGCAATAAATTATGGAGGAATTTGCATTCCAGAAAAGAAATAAATTTTGAAATTGTTCTCCGTACTCGACAGTGTTAAGGATTTGCCGAATAGTCGACACAAATTAAAATTATATTTACCTAAAGATTTTCCATTAATGTAAATTACGATGTTACAAAGCAATGACACTAAATGGATGCAAATTTATTGCGATGTATTTAATTAATGTTTTATTTCATTTAGTGTTCGGAGAGAAAATTGAGCCTTTAATATACTAGCAATCATCTAAATAAATGTAGGACCAAGATGATATATAATGGTATTAGACTGACAGAGAAAAATAATTTCCATTTCAATATTTGAATTGAAAGGAAACCTCTAAATTAAAATAACAATTCATTTAAATTAAAAATTAGTATTCATTATGAAATCTGCACAACGCGTCAACTATTTCAATAATGACATGTTTTCGACGTTTAAGTTTGGGAAGCTATTAATACAGATTTAATTCAGTAAGCAAAGGTTTATTTTTAATAAACCTTTGCCATAATGTAATTTCTAATCCTGAATACGTATTTTGACAGCTAAGATCATCTTCATTATAAAACCAATGTTTTATTCCGTAAATTAATAAGTCGGTGTTACGTTAATGTACTTGGTTAAAGAGTTAGCTAATATTCCAAGCATTATTTTTCTATTGCTGAAGATTTTTCGGAATACACATCCACGTTTAAAAACAACATTATAGTAAAGGGTTTCCAATTCCTTTGACTTAATTACATAAGTAAATAACAGTAACGCCTCTATTACAATAGATCATATGACAAAAACACAAGTTAAATATTAATTGTAATACATAAAATAGGTTCGAATTAATAGAAGTCAGTCATTAATTTGTGTTTGTTAGTGTTAGGAGCAGTTTTTGACAGTTTGGGTTATATATGTATGTATAGAGTTTAAGTTTATAATACTAGTATAAATAAACAGTAACTAAAACTAAAGATCTACTTCGGCAATAATCTTATAGTTGATTATTGAGATCGTTACTTTGCGAAATTCCATTAAACTAAGGAATAAATAAAACAGTGTCTAAATTTCACACTAATTATACCCTCAGAATTTTATTAGAAAACAGACTTAATAGAAAATAAATTAACAGTATTGTTCACATATTGTTTGAATTATATCCATCATATTTTATTTAAGTATTACTTTTATTTCAATATCACACTAGAAAATTCACGATTCATTTTGAGGCACGATCTTGCCAAATTAGTCTCGCTCCTATAGCTTGACTCGCAGCAGCTTTATTCATAAATCATCAAATGTTACGTTAAACTAACTTTTTAGTTGTGAGTATTTTAGACTTTGTCATCCCTACATAAGTCATCTAATATGATATGAATTGCTTTCTTATTGATACCGAGTTCATCGAAAACATAGATAGCGGCATTTAATGATCGCACACAAACAACCAATATTGAGATCTGCATACACTGTTTTTGATGCGTCCTTTCTCACTTCTCACCTTACCAATAGACTCTCGTCCATTTTTGAGGAGCTTCGCTGATTCAAATAACATCGCAATCCCATCACAACCAAATTTATATCTCGAAAACTACAAACGCAATTTGCAATATATATTGCACAGGATCTACTGAAAATAGTGACAGACTTATATCTGTATTTTATTCTTTCAATTTTTCGATAATTAAAACGGCTTTTTGAAACTGTACACAATATCAAGCATTCAATGAGCATTTAATTGTCTTGCTGTTAACTGAAGTATATTCTAGTACAAGTTGTCCTTAATATAGCTTTTATCTACTTGTTTGCATTAGTTTCAGGGATTATCTCATTCTTGCCACTGACACATGACTGATTGAGCTAAATCTGGCGAATAAGATGGATGCGAATTCCGAATTTAAAGCACCGTTTCTTCTTTAGTTGGGGGTCTATTGCGTTTTATTATATAATGCAGTTGGACTAAAAAGGATACATAGTGTTCGCCTGTTATCGTTTTACTTTTTTGAAGATAATCGTTAAGAAGAATTCTGTTGCAGTCCCAAAAGTCATTAGTCATAACCTTTCCGGATAATTGTACCGTCTTTGCGTTCTTTGAAGCACTGGTACTAGATTCAGCCCGTTGTTTCAATAGTAATAATGGTGTATATAGGGATCATGAGCCGTTATTATTCAGCAACAAAAGTCTTGCAGACCATAGTCCGGCCACGTCCAAACCCATCATTTTATAGTTGCGATTGATAAGTTTCGATCATTTGTTTTATTCCTTAAAAAATAGGAACGTAATCACTAATTGATATACCACTTTTTTCATATTTCAAAGGAAGCTATTCAAATACGAGTCTTTACGATCGAATTAACATAAACTGTACCAGTTATATTTTGTAGGTTGGCCAAGTTAAAAACCAAATAAGATTTTTTATTAGGTCAGCTCTCTTCTATTAGGTTTACTAATTATTGATACGTCTTCATAGTTACTTCTTTAATATAATAGCTAAATGAATTAATTTATTTGAAAAATCCACAATAACCATTTTCCAGATATTATTTTCCGCGGAAAATACCCAAAAATTTGATGACAGGCAATATATCTTCAAAAAATTCAGATTTTTCAGAAGTTCTATCATTATTTGTTTGTTAATATTGTATGCTCGCGCTTTCATAATGAATTTATTTGCTTTTCTTTTGATTATATTCACAAGCCAGGTTAATTACATACATTATAAATTCTATTTTCTATTAATGTAGATTTTCACCGTCGTTGTTCATAGTCTCTGCTCAGTTTTCGAGTTTTGACCATGTCTTTTTGCTATTTATTCTGCTGACATTTCATCCACTCTCGCAAGGGACATCCTCAGCATCGTTGCTTTTGTATTGAAATAGTTTCAGTGGACACCTTCGGGGCAACAGTTGTAAGAATATTCTTTGAAAAAGATAACGAAGCGTCGGCATAAGAGATAGGACGAATGACATAACAGAAATCTTTTCTCTATTATTTAGTTTTCTTAAAAAAAGTTTGTTGCATACAAATAGGAATATATAAAAAAATTGATGAAAGGTCTAGTAATCCAGTTTAGATCTCTTCTAAAATTCATATTTTTGGTTTCCGTTTCTCGTTTATAAACTAAAAAAGTGCTTTTGGTACTTTATTACGAAAATTAAAAACTCAACGTTTAATTGATAAAATATACGGTATGTGTGTATGTACATGTCCACAGTTTTCGTATAACCCTATTTTTTTTCTAAATGAAACCACATTCGTCATTTATAATTTTATTTTTTAAAAAAATTCCTTCTAAAAGTGGTCCTTTTTAATTAAAATAAATTAAGAAATATTGGATATTTCTCATCTTTATTATAAGTAATTGCTTTATAAGAAAATAATTTTGCATTTTTAAGGCACCTGTAAAACATGTCGAATATTTAATTCACGCACAAAATCAAGCAAATTAAGAAAACGAATAATCAAATCCTATTTTTAAGACCAAATTGGATTAACATTTCCGGTCGTCGCATTTTCTTGGATGAAACAAAAGAAATCCTAATTAAATGTTAAAAATTATAAGGAAAATATTTGCAGAAGTTATTTTCTTCGTTACTAAGATTAGAAGCGGCACCAATCAACAGTTTTCCTAATTAAAACATGTCTAATTGATGGATGAGAAGCAATTCGACGCTTCTTAAGTGAATTTATGGCTTTCTTTGAACGCCGACTTTCTCGTATACTAAACACGAAACAGTTTTCTGTGAGTATTCGATAGAACACTAATAATTCTACATGTATTCATCTAATATAAAGGAGAATTACGACATACCCCTATATGCTTCGTAGAAGCTTGATTTTTCACCATATTTCTGTTGCTTCCGTTTTCAGTAAACGTAGTAATCATGTAAATATTTTACGCAAAGGTATCTTTGTAATAATTTATGAATCTAAGTATTTGAGTACTTTTGCTTAATGATCGTATTTTATATCATTTTTAAACGTTAATCCAGAAATATTACCTCGTTTCTTTTTTTGTTTTAACTGGCAATTTCTATTTAATTTTAAATAAAATTTAGTTATAAATATTTTTGATTACGTATACCTGAAATTAATCTTAACGTAGGCGAATTTCTATCGCAAAGTAATTTTTTTGTTTTTCAAAAACAGTATTTTTCAGAATAGGTTTTAAACCTATATTTTTGAAGAAATGATTGGGCCATTTTCCACACAATTATATTGGAGAACAGCAATAGTAATTTTTGGCTCAGGCTTTTCCTTTTTCTTTTTTTTTTGTTATAATCAGGACGGCTAGCATAACTATTTCATTTGAAAACCACCATTCATTTATGTATACGTAGTGTGAAAGTAATAAACTCCTAAAGTATATGAAATATTCGATACACTTTTTTATGGAACTTAGTTGCATATATGATTTTTCAGTACCTACATGAATTATATCGATAAAGTTACCAATAAAAAACCAGCGAGTTAGTAGTATATTTAATACGGTAACAAAAAGTATTCTTAATGCTAGGATTATCTAAATCTTCAATAAGTAATGGCAAGATCTTCCTCTCTACACACATAGTTTCAATGTTAGTAAGAATTAAATGTAGTAGTACACCAGACCCTATTCACTTATATGGAAAGAAGATAGTAAAAATTGAAATAAAATAACGGAATTACCTGAACAAGCCGATATATAAAACAAATAAGGCGCTATTTTATCGAGAGTGGTTTTATATGTTTTATTGTTATCACAAAAGAGTGTAAAAAATTACATTTATATAATTAATTAGTGGGTTGAAAACTCGTTATAAGGGCACAAAATTGCTTTAAATTGTAAATAAACAATAAACTAGATAAATACTTGATTATAACGCATTAATTTTTACATAGTGGAGTTATTAATTTTACATAATAGGACTGACAATTGTGGGCTATCGAAACTGTGCAATTAGAAGTTCTGAAGATAAACTTGTACCAATTCCATGAAAAATATGGGACTGTCCAATATATAGAATTTTGTTTGTCGAAATGTCATTATAACATTGCTACCATTAAATCTGGTATATCATATATCATTCCTATCAGATATGTCATAGATATTTTAAAGGAATACTGTGCCAGGTTCATTGCAAGTTCAAAGGTTACATACACCCAATTGCTGGTATGTAAATTAATTTACTTTTCACTTTTAGTGTCACTACGATTTCAATTGACGTTCCAAGTATAGGAAAAGTTTATCAAAATAGCAAAATATTTTTGTAAGTACATTCTAACAAAATATTTATATATTACGTTTGACATAATGCATTAAATATCATTTTCTATCAATATAATTTTTTACATTTTGCATGTATTTCCAAATAATTTTTAGAGTTGTCATCAATTATTCTGAACCAACACATAAAGAATACAAATGTGTGCGAAGCGAAATATTATGAACTATTTCGTTGCGTTCGTACTTGAACGTATATTTGTGCGTATAGAACGATTTCAATTGCTTTTCTATTTAGTATTTGAACTGTTATATTTATATTAGCTGCGCAACTAAGTTCTCGCTATTTTTTTGATGAAAATGCAACTTTATTGTGAAAAAATGTTTACAAATGAATCATTCAAAATATTGCCACGGTATGGTCACGGTAGAAGTGTTAGTCTTTTGAGGCTATCCACGAATCAAGCCATTTTGAGACGTCTTCATATGAGCGGAACTGCTCATTAGCCAGACCATGTGCCATCGAACGGAACAAGTAATAATCGGACTGCGCAATATCTGGGGAATATGGCGGGTGGGGTAGGACCTCCCATTTGAGCGTTTCTAAGTAGGTTTTAACGGGTTTGGCAACGTGAGGCCGAGCGTTGTCATGCTGTAGCATCACTTTTTCGTGCCTCTGCTCGTATTGTGGCCGCTTTTCGCGCAGTGCTGGGCTCAATCGCATCGATTCAATTCGATACCGTTCCCCAGTGAAGGTTTCATTCGGTTTCAATAGCTCATAATAAATAACACCGCCCTGGTCCCACCAAATACACAGCAAAACCTTCGCAGCGTGAATATTCGGCCGAACCGACGACGTAGAAGCATGACCGGGCAGTCCCCATGATTTCGTTCTCTTTGGGTTGCTGTTATGAATCCATTTTTCATCACCCGTAACGATGCGATGAAGAAAACCCTTCCTTTTTTGCCGCTGGAGCAGTTGTTCATAGGCGAAAAAACGACGATCAAGGTCTCTTGGCTTCAAATCATAAGGAACCCAAGTTCCTTATCTTTGAATCATTCCCGACACATGCAATTGCTGGGAAATGGCTTGGTGGATATCTACTAATGCTGAAGCAAGCTCTTTTGCGTTTGGCACGGATCCTCATCGAGCAATGCCTCCAATTCAGCGTCTTCGAATGTTTTTTTGTCTTCCTGCACGCGAACGGTCGTCAACATCGAAATCAGCGTCTTCGAATGTTTTTTTGTCTTCCTGCACGCGAACGGTCGTCAACATCGAAATCACCGTCTTTGAAGAAGAAAAGTAACATTTCCCGCAAATGACGATTATATGGCACAAAATCAGACATTTTCACACAAGCAAAAGTATATGACGCAAAAACAAAATCACTAATCAAAGCGGTTTGTTTGCCATATATCTAAGCTTGGTTGATGACGTTTTGGTTATGTCACAATCGACCAGCACTTACTACTGGAGCCATCTCTTGAAAAACAGCGAGAACTTATTTGCGCACCTAATACTTGTAGAATTATATGCACGTGCATCTCTACACATCTAACAGTCTGCTGTTAAAAACAAAATTGTTTAAAACATCTATGTGTTTTATTTCAATTATATAGGGCCTTCAAAGCAGGGGCTGTTATTGTATTTTCCGAACAAGGTTTTATTGTAAAGTTTTCTATGTAATAGTCCTCGAGAAATCAGTATAGTATTAACTTTCTTAAGGTAAGTGAATCTTAAGAAGTTCTACATAGATATACATGTACTGTCATAAATCGATCGAACATTAAAATGCGTAATATTAAAATCAAGAATAATAATATTACAAGTGAACAAATTTCTTCAAGTAAGCATAGAAATTCTTCAAACTTCATGTACGAGGGTAACCGTTTACATTTCGGGAACTGGCTGCCTCTGATCTGATGATTGCAAGTTTGTCATTTTTGATAATATATTTACATTGACAGTTTTATTATCCGGTCAGTGTTTCTATTGTTGACAATAACTTGAAAATTTTATGTCAGGGAAAAAATGAAATTAACTTGCGAACACTTTCGTGCAATTATTTTTCATAACTTTCGATGTGGATTGTCTCAACAAGAATGCATCAACGAGGTGAATTCTTTATATGGTGATGAAATACCATCGAAAACTACAGTATAATGTTGGCATAGTGAATTCAAATTTGGACGGCGTTCTTTAGACGATGAATTTCGTGAAGGACGCCCAACAAATGTTATTGTGTCGGAAAACGTTAATGCAGTGTCTGAATTGATAACGCAAAGCCGTCATGTGACAAACCGTGAGATCGAAGCATCTCTAGGTATTAGTAACACCAACGTGCATAAGATCCTGCATGAACATTTAGCCGTTAAGAAACTATGTTCACGTTATCGAACGTGAAATACCACATAATTTGATAACCGCTCAAGAAAGGACTTGCGTTGATTGGTGTCAAGAAATGCACAAAAAATACAATGGCGATACTTCAAAGAATATTTATAAAATCGTCACAGGTGACGAATCTTGGATTTATACATATGAGCCCGATAGTAAACAGCAGTCGACTGTGTGCGTATTCCAAGATGATCCAAAACCAACAAAAGTTGTTCGCGCTCGAAGTACATCAAAACAAATGATCGCTTTTGGGAGTTGTAGAACGGTCAATTCCTAATGGTACACAACTATTTGTTTGCCAAAAGTTTTGAAAAAATAGGGAAAACAAACCGAAAACAACAGATCATTCTCCACTATGACAAAGCGAGCTCTCACAGGTCGGTTCAAACAATTGAATATTTGACCGGGCAAAACATTGAATTGATGGGCCATCCGGCGTACAGCCCTGATCTAGCACCCAGTTATTTCTTTTTGTTCCCACACTTTAAGAATAAACTTCGTGGTCAATGGTATTCTACGCCGGAAAAGGCAGTTGAGGCATGCAAAACTCATATTTTAGAGATACCGCCTTCACAGTGGCAGCAATGCTTTTCGGATTAGTTTAAACGAATGTAAAAGTGCATTGATTATCAAGGAAAATCTTTTGAAAAGCAATAAAACCATTTTTGATAATAAATTTTTTTCCTATTTGCTATTCCTGAAATATAAACGGCTACCCTTGTAGATAGTACCCAGTAGTATATATACAATATAAATTAAACATTTAATAAACTTTACAAAGCAATCAACACTACTCTTGTCTTGAACGGTTACAATTTTACACAACTCAACCAGTAAATGTACATTAAATCAGCACATCGATGTATATATATATATGTATATATATATATATATATATATATATATATATATATATATATTTCATAATTTCATGTGCCTGTTGTAAAACGAATATTCACCTAAACATTTTACAACATATTCAACAATAAGAATAAGGCGAGGGAATTGGTTTAGCGCTACTGTGCGAGGCAAAATCAACTAACCACCTCTAATCATCATAACTCAAATCGTTATAATTAGATACCGAAATTTAGGTCGAATTTGAGGTCGAAAGCAAATAAAATAAGCAAATATCATAGGATCGTGCATATAAATTCGTAGAGTGTATTAAAATCGATTCAAATTTATTAAAGTAGTTGTTTAGTTATTATTATTATTATAAAAAAATATTGTATACACATAAAAATATATTTCTACACATTTATTAACTTGCTAATTTCATGAAAATATCATTCTCTTTTTTAGTTAGTCAAACAGCTCCATAATTTATAGTAATAGTTTGTATTATATTATTATACATTACAACTTACTAACTTTCAAAGAATCAGCCGCATTGCCAGAGTGCTGATATTTTATTTACGTTATTTTTTTTTATGTTTTAAAGCTCCAATGTCTACATACAACTCACAACCACTCTTTGTTGACGTAACCCTAATTTAAAGTTTTTTTATCAATATTCGAGCTCTACTCATAGATATGGTTATAAATGTTATGACACTTAATAACCATATCTAATAGTTGATTCACTTTAAGAATAGCGTTGGGAAAGATGGGTCAATATTTTAAGACCTGTGAATAGGATAGAATTATATTTAATTTACGGACACCAGGTAATTTTTTATCACAATCGTTTTTATAATAATTTATGACAATATACTGGTATTCCAGTGCTAACACGGATGAAAGGCTGAAGCACAGCAAAAATTCTAAATTAAAATCGGTAAAATTGGTTTCGCCTCTAGATTGGCGAGACAACAATGTGGGCTAGTGCAAATGGAAGGGCAGCTTGTAAAATGTTTAGTTTTTCTACTAAAAGGAACACTGTAAAGCAATACGATAAATTAAATGAATCACAGAAAAATTCTATCCAAACACATGTGCATTTTTTCTACTTTAATAATGAGTTATCTATCTACTGCTCCGTGTTAATTGCAAACATATATGCATTTTAGTTATTCTGAAATTCATTCAAAAGTTGCATGGGGTATGGAAGCAGATGATAAGTTACTTGCCGCGACGCAAGTGAAAAATGTTGAAGCAATTGGTATTTAAATGAGAGAAACGTAGTCGAAATAGTATTTTGATTAAACGTCATGATTTTATCTTGTAGAGACGTAGTTATTTAACCATTATTACAAACTATCGAGGAATAGTAAAGAAAATATGTTACTTAGACAGGATATGGGTAAATGCAAGTCAGAAAAAATGAAAAATATTGAAAATATGGAATAATTATGATTATTAATGGTTGGTGGTTGACAAACATTTATTGATGAACTATCTCAAGATTTACGTGAATTTCCTATAAAAGAAAACGACTAATCATGCTTCTTATAAAAAGACTGGTGATCATTAAAAACTATGGACAGTAAATTTTTTATTGAGTAGATAAAAACGATTTATCGAATCTTGAACTAGACTCTATTATTGTAATGGACAATGCTTCTTACAGCTAAGTTAAAACTGATAAAGTACAAGATTTCTCTTAGAAGAAAGTCGTCTGCGGATTAAATTACCTTTTAGTAGTTTTATGTGGTTTTGACTCTTATCTTTCCATAAATTAGATTTGTTAAATACGTAAATGCTGAAATCGGTGTGCATGTCACATCAGAATCATGAAACTTAAGAACTGCTTCTACAAATTAATTGTATCATATTGAATGTTATTCATTTAATAATTTTGAATATCATATTAACTTCTGGATAACAAAATCAAGCATTTTCTGTATTGGTCTTATTATAAATTTAAATATTATTATTATTAAAAAGAAAGAAACAGAAAGTAGTAATGTTTGTCCTACTATCTGTGTAAATCTATATATACCTAAATTTTAATACATAATTTTTAATGTATCTTCTTAATGAATAAATAATATAAATTTATATTACAATTTTTTATTGTTCTTTAAAAAATAGAGTAAAGGAAATTACTTGCAAGAGTACATTTTTAGCTGACTAGCAGTCACTTTCGTTTGCTAATCCTTCTAGGGTAAATTTTTTATTTACCCCTATTTACAATCAAACGCTTATTGCACCTGTATAATTCGCACGCAGATAGCAATGCCTTTCATTCTTAAGGTGAACTTAGTATAACTAATTCTATATTTGCACATGATTGCTGCACTTAATTCTTTGCCCAACTACATTTAAATATTAGTTATGTTGCATTGATAATTTTTTCTGAAAATCCATTTTTACTTACCATCTATTGGAATAACTTAATTAGACAAATGTTTGGAGAAAACTTAAAAATGTACACTAGAATTGAGGACGGGACGCAAATATAAATACAGGCAAATGTAAATGTAGTGAATATGTATATGCATTTATATGTTATTTAGACAAATAGATAGAAAAT
The DNA here is from genome assembly GCA_031893035.1 of Dermolepida albohirtum. NCBI lineage: Eukaryota > Metazoa > Arthropoda > Insecta > Coleoptera > Scarabaeidae > Dermolepida > Dermolepida albohirtum. Next base: position 46,205 of record JAVIWB010005546.1, on the reverse strand, counting down.
TCTCTCTTGGAAATATAAATTTGTAAACACACTACATGTGTGTTTGAGTGCCGAGCAAATTTTTTTTGTTATATTCAAATGTTGAAGATAAATTGTCAGATAATAAAATAATATTCGTCAATCAATATATATATAATAATATATAGAGTTAGTGTCTATGAACATGAATAAAGGCTAGGTACTAACATTGTATTTGACTTCGGCCCATATTGCCTTTGGTAATGTGTATAAGTTTACTGGTCAAATATGCGATCATGTGTTTTCTCTACTATTCTTCCCTTATACTTATATTTACGTAGTAGACTGATTTCTGCGGTATATACACCTTTACTAATAATTAATTGTATATAACCGAGCGTTAGTTTGAACAAATGAAATTTAGCATTCAATTTTTCTACTGAGTACTAACCACCTAAATAATATTTTAGTGCCTATCTATGTCTTCTTATATCACTGTGAAAATATTCAAATTGTTTCGACAAACTATACATACATATATATATATATATATATATATATATATATATATATGGGATTTTGATTCACCACCACTGTAAGATATTCAAATTAGTGAGTAAGAAGAGGGCCGACTGTTAAGATATATATTATCTGTTATATTTATATAATTTAATAAAATTAAAAGGCCAACTTCTCTGTAAAAAAACAAAATTTGTATTTATTTATTTCTAACCCGTAGTCTTTAGTTGTATGAAGGACAATTTTTAGCATTTCTAATTCTTACTATTCGTTGACATGGAATAATCAAATCATCCAGATATGGTAAAATATTACCTTGATTGATTAATGATCTGGAAACGCAATTTATAAATCTTTGAAAAATAGCTGGGGAATTGCATATACCAAATGGGGTCTTTAAAAATTCGTATTATCCATTATGTGTTACAAATAATGTATACTTGCAATTGTGTTCTTCGACACTAATATAAACTACTCTCGACAAAAAATAGTAAGACTGTTCATAATTTTTAAATTCTTAATATATTCTTCTAAATCTATTTCGTCCCCCTCAAAGTAATCCCCCCTGGCCCCAATACACTTGTGCCAACGTTTCTTCCAATTCTCGAAACAGTTGTTAAAGTCAATTTCAGGAATAGCCTTCAATGCGCGTAACGATTCACGTTTAATGTCTTCAATTGACTCAAAACGGTTTCGCCGGAGCGGTCGTTTGAGTTTGCTGAATAGCCAGAAGTCACACGGAGCTAAACCAGGCGAATACTGTGGTTGCGGCACGATATTGGTTGAAAATTTGGCGAAAAGCTCACGAAGATTTAATGCAGTATGAGACAGTGCATTATCGTGGTGCAAAAACCAAGAGTTGTCGGGCAATAATTCTGGCTTGTTTTTACGAATAGCATTGCGCAAACGACGCATAACACTCAAATAGTATTCTTTGCTGACAGTTTGGCCGGTCGGAAGGAATTCGGAGTGCACCACACCTAGATAATCGAAGAAAACTGTCAACATAACCTTGATTTTTGACTTGCTTTGACGTGTTTTTTTGGGCTTCGGCTCACCTTTGATACGATATTCGGCCGATTGATCGTCTGTTTCCGAGTCATAAGCGTAGATCCAAGCCTCATCTCCAGTTATGATGCCTTTCATTTTGTCTTGATAGTGGGAAAGCATTGTTTCACAGACGTCAACGCGGTTTTCTCTGATCCTTCCGATATTCCAACGATGCCAGTAAGGTCCCTGACTGTTAATCGTCGATTCTCAAGCACCAATTCCTTGATTCTATTGACTTGTTGATCATCTGCTGATGTTGATGGCCGTCCTGGACGTGGTTCGTCATCAACGCGTTCTCGACCCTCTTTGAATAATTTGTACCAATCGAAAACACTTGCTCGCTACAAACAATTATCACCGAAGGCCTTTTGCAACATTCTGAATGTTTCGGCACCAGAAATTTGATTCCGTACACAAAATTTAATGGAACTTCTTTGTTGAATAATTTCACTCATTGTAAAAATCGCCGAATGCATTTTTTGTACTTCCGAAAGACAAGCGTATACTAAACACTAATGATTATTTTGATGTGACATTTGGCACAGATGTCACTTTTTTTCTAGGTTGGTATGACAACCTAGAAAAAAAATATTTCGACGAATGGGTTTTCGCGCGAAATTTAAATTAAAAAGTCTTACTATTTTTTGCCCACAGTAGTAAGTTCTCTAGTTGCTCTTTTATTAATAATAATGGATATTTTTCTTTTATTGCTAGTCTATTGATTGTTCTAAAATCTATACATGCTGTGTCAAATCCTGCTTACTTTCTTGTCAACAATATCTCCCTCGGTAAAAGGTATGAGACTATGATATATCGGTTCGGCTTTGGATAATTCAATTTTCAAATTTGTTACTTCTCATCTTAAACCTTTACTAACCTGTTCACCTACATCTAGTTCATGTACTATATACCCATCAATATTCATCGAAAATATTTCCTGAATACTGTTAACTTTAGCACCTTCAGCGTTGACGATTAATTCAACATATTTTAGAAATTCACATTTGGTACTACGTACATTTTAGTTTCAAATAAATTGGCATCTAAAATATTCTAATGCATTAATACTTGTTTTCCCAAAACCAAAAAGTAAAATGTAATCAACTTGTAATCGGGAAGAATTCAATTTAGAGTATACATCTTCTTTTATTATATTCACTTGACTACCAGTACCTATCAGAGCTAATACTTTAAAACCTTTTTCTAATATTCTTTTGGGCATCTTTTGTTTAAATTGACTGAAGAAATTTCATTTATATTCGCAGAATTGATGAACTTGTAGCAGCGTTTGAAGTTTCTTGTGATTGACTTTTCGATAAGGTGTATTGTTGCCTTTTTATCTGTATTTTCATTCATATAGCTTGTGACTAAAAGAATTACATTTAAAACATTTAATCCTAAATGCTTCTATTGACATGCTGCGGATTTATGTCCAACTATCTCACAGTTAAAGCATCATGTTCTCGCTATTCATTTTTTATTGATTGATTTCTTACTTGATCTTTATATGTTGGATTGCCTACACTATATTTTGGTTGTATCTTTGATTTTATTTCACTCTAAATCTTTAATTTAGATTTAAATTCTTCAATATCTTTAGCTCCATAAAGAACTATTTTGTTGCTCTGTTCATCTATGATACCTTTTACGATACCTTTTATTATATAATTAATTAAAATGTCAGTGTCAATATTTCCATGACTTGCAAGCGTTTTCATTATATTTTAATTTTCGTTCTGTTAATAGTTATGAAGTTGAACACTATTTAATTCATTATTAAATTCTTTTATAGCAGGTTTTAATGCAGACTATGTTGTGATACTCGTTTCACTGTCTATAAACGTTCTAACTAAACAAGCTTAAGATTTCTTTGCAAAAGTAAAATTGTGTAGCTGACCCGATCTTAATAAAGTTATATTTTCAAAATTATGTATTCATTTTCTAATTGCATATTTTCCGCTTCCATCAAATTTTGTTATAGATCTCTCAACTTCTCGAAAACCAACAGCGAATGTCACCGACGTTAATGTCGAATGCATTTGTGCATTTGGTTTTTCGTGGGCACTTCTAAAATCTCAGAATCATTGTCTGATCTTCTTCTTCCGTGTTCGTTTAGAGAATTTGGTAATTTGTTTCCAAATGTTTTGTAATTTCACCATTAATATGTCGCAAATATTTTTAGTTAAACTGTTGTTACTTAATTTTTCATTTTCTAATTGTGAACTGTAAGCAATTGAAACTAAATCGATAATAGAAATGTTACTTTGTATATATTTTGCTTTTTTTGTAGAGTCCATAGAGGTTTTATTAAATGAAAATCCATTTTAGAACACTTGTAGAAGCCACTTTAATATTTTCCGCTATACGCAAAATTTGTCATTTTCATTTTTTGATATTTTCTCACACTTGATATAAGCAAAAAGTCTATTTTATCATTTAATTTTTTGTGAAACTTGCCGTCGTATATATTTGTCTACACTTGAAGACTACAGATATTGAAGAATTGAAGAAACTAAAATATAGTGTAGGCAAAACATATAAATATCAAGTAAGAAATCAATCAATACAGAATAATAGCAAAGGACATTAGATGTTTTAACTGCGAAACAGTTGGTGGACAGTTGTGGGATCCCGGTTCTCTACCACCGAAGATATTCAAGTCAGTAGGTAAAACGACGACAAAACAATTAAGACGTGTATTTACATTCACTCATATATTTTAAAAGACGTTTTCCCCAAGAATATTTATTAAATTATTTATTACATTTCGTTATATTTATATAGTTTAATATAATTAAAAGGAAACAGTGTCTATTCTTTTTACTTACTCTACGGTTACATACTTATGAACATACATACATATATATAACAAACAGTTCATTTTTTATTCAGAAAAACATAATTTTAACACAATTTCTTTTAATAAAGTATAAAACGTAAAATCATAAAAAGTAATTACGTTCGTATTATTTTGATTAAATATTTCATTTAACCGGTTCAAACAGATAAGATTTAAAATTACTCGAGGTGTTTCTCTGAAGTATATTGGACTCTTACACATACCTACTGAAATTTGGTGTGAAATGGTTATCCATATTCGTTATGATTATAAGTAGGCATCTACGAGGGCGGATTAGTAAATAGTGAGCCTGCCGAAAAAGAGCAACGCTAATAGAAAATCTTATTTGTATTTCAACTTAGCAATGTTTCAAACATATCTCAAAATTTCCATATTCAAGAAATACATGTAAGGACGCTTGTTATTTGAATCGAAAGTTAACTATTTTTAGCTTGTTTCGAAGCATGAAAAAGGTAGAGTACCGTACTTACTTTTTAAGAATAAAACAAACGAAAGCTAAACTGGAGTCCGTTTATGGGGACCAATCTCCACTAATTGTAATCATAATTGATGAACATCTCAGTTTACATGTGATCTAACCATTATATAATATTTGACGACAACGCTAGATGTTGAAAAAACGTATGTACTCAACAAATGATTGTATTTCGCATTTAATACAGATCAGTGGCTCTGATTTTTCATAATGAATTAAGTCTAGAAAATTACTTGCAAGATGAGTACTGCATTTGTTTACTGTGGACCGAGAACACAATTCAAGACCAATTTAGTTCAATTAAAACATGATCCGAAAGATTTCGCCTCTGACTAATATAGGTTGATAAATCCTGGTTATACCATTGTAAGCCGAAATGAAGCAACACTCTAAATAATGGACTGAAGCTCTCACAAATACTCTAAAGATAGCAAAGACCGTACACTTGTCTGGGAAGGTTATGGCAATTGGTCTTTTGAAGCTACAGTAGGATTCCTCATATCGATTTTCTTAAGGGTAATGCTCGTGTTTACACCTCCGATTGCTTTAATGACAAGCTTTCAAGAACTATGTTTTGAACTGAAATTAATGAATATATTCTATGTTAACACTACAAGTATTTTACTGATTGTATAATAGTAATCCTATTTTTTATATATACGAGTTCCTCAGTTATATCAATCGATGATATATACATTCTAAAAGCTATTACATAAATATTAAAAACAGTTTTCCAAGATAATCTAATTAACAAATAAAATAATATTCATTACTACTAAGATTAATATAAACATTATGAGCCAGTTCTTCATTTCCCTGTTACTATTCTTTACTTTAACTTGCTGCCTCTTATACTCCAAAATATTTACATACATATGTACAAACTTACGGACGTTCTATAAGACATTTATATTTTGGTAATAGAGTGACACAAAGTTGCGAACATCCAATTCAGCACAAGCTTTTTATGTAAATTTACATATTATTCAAAAATATCTCTGATTTAGACAGTGATGAAGAAAGTAAATATGGTTTACTTTTATTACATACTCTGCAAATTTGTAATATAATCTAATGTAGGAATACATATTTTTCATTCATTAAATTATTTTTTACTTTATTATTACCTTTTTAAATTAACATTAATTTGGTCACAATAAACTTTTTCGTATAAATGTACTTCATTATTTACTTATAAATGATATTTATAATAGTAGTTTCTTATTAATATTTTTATATTTTCATTTTCTATTTTTGATCTCAAAAGCTCAGTTCCTATATCGTGCCTTTCATTAAAAGTTGAATGTTTAGCTTGTGCTTCTCATGTCTGTACTCTACAAATTGCACGTGTTCTTTCTACAAAAATGCTTTCTGTAACAGTACAAGTTCTGTTTTTTGAAGCTAAATGCTCGTAAATTCGTTTTTCTTTAGCTTTTTTTCAATTCTTTTTCTTTTTTTTGAAAATTTTAAAGTCATTGCCATAAAGCATAAAATAGAAACAGTAAAATATAGTAACAGTATCTTTTCCAGGAAGGTTAATGCAATATTTTTTGGTTGTTTTAATTGATTTGATGTTTATGGGCTTAAATCCGTATTTAATATTAACTCGAAATTATTAAATCAGTAACAAAATTTAGAATAAATGCAAGCTTTCTAAACTTTAATCAATGCTAACATTTTGAGAAGAATAATACAACTTTCACTTTTCAGTAATGAATTATCAGTGATACTTACAATTAATTTTCTTTAACATTCTGTGACAATTATATTTCAGTAAGCGCATATTCCTCTTAATGTCTCAAAATGTCTTACCAATAATACTGCTATATTCTTTCACAATGTAAATAAGTTCGTTAATTTCATCAAATGCAAAATTCGATGAGTGTATTTTTTATCTTTTCAGATTTCATTTTTTAACAATTTGTTGAACGGAATATACTTCGATATATTATCAGAAGACTAACACAGACATTATACGTTACATTTAGAGTGCGAGTATACTAAAGAATAATAACCAATGAAAAGGTAGCCTTACATTCAAGACATTTCATCTATTGGTTTGTAAGTACGATAATTTATACCACTACCTAGCTTGAACTGCAAGCAGATATTGTAGAACGCTTAACTAGGATTTATCTTCAATTCATTACCAACAGGGTTATTGGACGGTATAAATGCTTAATTACACAATTCTATAAACAGTCCTGTACAAAGCTTGAAATGATTATTTTTCCAAAAAGCGAATAATCTCTATGATAACATTTTTGTTATGTAATTATTGCGCTAATCATTATTGATTAGTAATTGTTATTATAATACGTGAATTAAATCGAAAATCCACTGGGTTATAAGTACGGTTTGTATGTATTTATTTAATTCTAAAAAAATACTTTCATTTAACGTTGCTGCCGGTTTTTGTAGTAAAATAATTAGTAGGTATAACAGTTAATATTTGATTTGTTTCGGATTTTATTGGGATTAAATATATATAAATAATTTAATAACGAATTGCAAAGATCGAGTACAGTATACAGCAATAATATGCCTTATACCTATATAAAGCAAACGTACAAAGAGATATATATATATATATATATATATATATATATATATATGTACATATGTTTATATATATATATATTTCGTATTTCATTATTTATTCATATATTTCCGTTGTTTAGAGCTGCTTCTGTCACTCATCACTAAAGAAATCAAGTTCAAATAAAAATATACATTACACATATAGCTCAGAATACAATGAGATACAATTTTGCGCTGAAGGTGATACATAATATGCACGAATATATATATATACATATACTCTCTTATTTATTGCATTCATATATTAAATGATCAAATCTAATATTTGAAAAAACAAGTATGTATTTAAAATTATTCTACAAGGACGGACTAGTATTTAATGAGCCTAGACAAGAAAACACAAACTTTGATTAACAATATTATTTTGTTCCTCTTTGTAACTCGTTACATTTAGTCCACAGATTGTTACTAACATAACTTTAATCTCTGTTTTGGCATTCGATCGAATTCATTTTTATCTTTCTTTGTTATTCTTAACACCCTCTCGTATCTGTCGGCGTATCATTACGATAGATATATAGATCCCGTTGATGTTTTAATTATTAAACTTAATTAATCTAATCATATGATTATTGTCTTTGTATTGTTTGTAATTATTTAGCCATAATATAAGCGTTCATTTTTACACATGACTACGTGACATAAAAACAAGATGGTTGTCGTAACTAGTTTCTTCAATCGATTTCAACTTTAAATTAATAATTATGCTTATTTTATTAAAATAGTTAATTACAAGCTATCTACTTCTGGGTTTCCGAGCTGGAACCGCGTCACTAGTATATCTGCCGACGTTTCGTACCCATTTGTATGGGACATCTTCAGGGCTGAACTACTGCAATGAAACTGGTGTAAGTCGATGGGGGACGCGTTTATATATGGATAATGGGTCATGGGTCAATGGAGCGTTACGGTTGCGGTTGGGTAGATTAGAGATACAGGATTGCCAAGCGTTATATAGGGGTTAGCCATCATCGCGGTTAAGGTTATTGGGGTGCTTAAACATCTCTATAGTTTCACAGATTTTGCGACCATAGAAATGGTTAGTGAGGGATAGGATCTTGGTCGAATTAAACTGAATATAGTGCCCGGTTTCCAGCCTATGCTCGGCAAGTGCAGAACCGGCTATGCGCAGCAACCTAGTACAACGCTCATGTTCAGAAACACGAGTGCCGACAGACCGCTTTGTTTCATCAATATATGCCCTGCCGCATGAGCAAGGAATCCTGTACACACCAGGTGATTCTAAAGAAACATGGTCTTTTACGGTCGCATCTTTAAGAGCGCTTACTCCAAGACAGGCTGTTCGTGCTGTAGTGGATAAGTTCGAGTCAAAATATTCACTATTAGATGTTCCTGTAACAGTGAGACAACGAACCGATCCAAGTACCGAAAATATAGCAGCCGTAAGTACTTCAGTTCAAAATTAGCCAAATCTGTCATTTCCAAGTCGTTCACCGGAAATGGAAATCTCTCGAACCACATTGTAGAGAATTTTGCATAAAGATCTTAGCTTACACCCTTACGAGATAAAATTAACGCAAGAAGTGAAGTGTCTTCATCATTTGAAGCGCCGAAACTTCTCTGTTAAAGTTTAAAGATAATCCTGAATTTCATCGAAAAATCTTCTTCAGCGATGAAGCTCATTTTGGATTTGATGGCTTTATCAATAAGTAAAATATGAGCAAGGAATCCTGTACACACCAGGTGATTCTAAAGAAACATGGTCTTTTACGGAAAAAGGGTCAGATAATTTGGAATGGGGTTTGAAGATGGTTTTGATGTTGTTTTTGAGAAGAACCCTACTGATGCGGTCAGTAACACCTTGTATATAGGGTAGGTGGGCTTTAGAAAGGGGAAGAGATGATGTAAGCTGTGTATTAAGTTGTGAGATTTTGGGCTTAAGATGTCGATCTATGGTTCGCTGAATATTATGGTTGGAGAAATTATTATTTATAAAAGCTTTGGTAACATGACTTAATTCCTGGGATATAGAACGAAACGTCGGCAGATATACTAGTGACGCGGTTCCAGTCCGGAAACCCAGAAGTAGATAGCATGGACCACGACCGCGGAAGTCTACGTACCAAATAGTTAATTACATTTCTTTCACCGTCGTCGGGCTATTATAAACCGATTACTTAGTTTATCAACTTTATGAAGGGATGGTCTTAATCGAGATAAATAACTCTCGAACCAACCAGAGATATATAATCTAAGAACTTTGTATTTTATAGTGGTCTAATTTCTTTTTTTATTTCTCCTTTCTGCCTTACCTTTAGGGTTTTTCCCTATGGGAAATTTATTAATTGTCGTACGGACGAAGTGAATGTGTATGTGAAGATTCCACGCCCATCTGATTAAGAAGATGGAGCCCGATTAGCACGATTAAGGGTTAAAGAAGTAATTTGCCCAGATCCATCGAGGTTATTGGAGTACCATAACCTGAAATAAAGACGTTCATACTACTACTATTTTTTTTATTGGTTTATTATTAATATAAATCGATTCTGAAGACTGGTAACAATGGTTATAGACTCAATCATTATTATTATTACCAGTCTACCATTTAGTTATGGGATCACTTATAACCATTTACATCCTGTGTCGCATTATTGAAGCTTCAGTATAAATTTAAGAGCAAAGCAAATTAACAAAAAGTATTTATGTAATCATTTACTCATATAATCCGCCGAATTAATAGCTGTAACAAATTTTGACTCAGTAGATAAATTTGATGGAGGCTGTGGTTGATTAACTTTATCACGTAAAGTTGATATATGACCCTTTTTCACATTAAATTTCATATTCTGCATACCTGTTTCGAAAACTAAGTAGTCATCAGCAGATAATTAAACAGTGTCGCATCTGGAAACTACGGCCAAAACCCGCACGAAACAAATTCCGTACACGATAAACTTGTATAGAGCTTAACTTTTTTTTCTACAACAGGCACCTCTTGTCTTCATGGTTTTAGCTAACGAAATAACGCACGTATTTCTTTTTTATGATCCATTATTGTTTCAATATTGGTATAGGAGCCCTCAGGGTAACATTATCGTGGCATCCTATTACAACTTATACTTATTAACAGCCCCACCCTCAAACTCCGAAATATTTCTTGAGCTAGTTTAGCTCCTTGAAGGTCAAGCGGAAGGATCGCTGGGTAGATTTAGAAACGGGAGTTTATTTATTGTCATATTAAGCACAGGACAGGGCATTGCATGATATTCAAGTCTTTTCATTCCTTCACAAAACAAAACTTTGCCTTCTTCAGAGCATTTGTGTCAGTCTCGGTCCACTGTTTCGATTGTAGCTCCATTTCGAGTATATAATGGTCTATCAAGGTTTCATTTATCATTAAGTTGTTATTGGAATTCAAAAATTCTTCCTTTCATACTCAATCCATTATTATATTAAAGTATATGCATTGCTTCAATTGCATTGCATACTTTTATTTGATTATCATCTGGCACCATATTTGTGCGTTTTTAATTATTTCTGGAGTTTTTCATGGAATATACTAGTTCTACCACGTTTAAAATCTAATGTCTGTTTAATTCTGTTTCCATAATGCAATTTATGACATGTTAATATGTTTGAATATAACAGTTCCCTGTAGTCGAGTGGTTTGACATGCACATTTTTTCATAAATTTCTGTAACATTATAACGATGTAAAAGGCGATGAAAATTAGACTTTTTGAGTTTCACACCATGTTGCATAATTATGTAACAAAGCTTTTTATTAATTCTGCTCTCTTTGGCCAGTCTCATTACTTACTGATCCGCCCTCGTTGTATATGGTTATTCTTATTCCTTGATAAGTTTTCTTGAAATAATACAATATTTTTAATTTTGCTAAGGTTGCAGAAATAGTTATTTACTTTTAAATATATCCTCCCGTCAAGATCAAACATCGCAATCGCAATTTGGTACGTAGACTTCCGCGGTCGTGGTCCATGCTATCTGCTTCTGGGTTTCCTGGCTGGAACCGCGTCACTAGTATATCTGCCGACGTTTCGTACCCATTTGTATGGGACATCTTCAGGGCTGAACTACTGCACTGAAACTGGTGTAAGTCGATGGGGGACGTGTTTATATATGGATAATGGGTCATGGGTCAATGGAGCGTTACGGTTACGGTTGGGTCGATTAGAGATGCAGGATTGCCAAGCGTTATGTAGGGGGTAGAAGCAGATAGCAATCGCAATCGCAAATTAACAAAATGGCATGAGTGCAAGTAAATTTTACGAACAGAATGCAGACACCTATCTATAACTATTCATTCAACACTTTGATATTTGTGCATGTTCATATTTAAAGAAGGCTTTGACGTGTATTTTAACTGTAAAATTGCCTTTACGGAATAGAGAAGTAATGTTATCTCTACTGCTATGAAGATATTAAATTTTATAATCAGATACATTTCACTGTTCCAAAACAATAACGTACTTGCTTTGCCTCTGTATATAAGTCCTAGACTTGAATATGCAAGTTTAATTCAGGCTCCATTGTACGAATTCTGAAAATTAAGAATCGAGAGCAAAAATGTCTAAAATACTTTCACTTTAAAGGTGACGGACAATCTTCGTCTTCTATTTAGTAAGTCTCAAACAGAATCTTATTGAGCTAAGTGATAATTCATAAATCGAAAATGTCTTTAATTTGGATTATTTCAAGATCGATAGTCCTGAATTGTTATTTCAAATACATTTTCCAATTCCGCACTTTTGCTCTAAACAAAACGACACTTTTCGTAATATTACGTCTAGGAGTAATATTAACTTTAATTCACTCATTTCACCTAATATAAATCTCTTTAAGTTAAACATTAAAAAAAGTTTTTTATTTTGAACAAAAGCACATGACAGGTCAACCTCATTTTTATATATATTTTTAACATACGTATATATTGTGGTGATGTTCTAAGCGCTTCCTGATAGAAAAAAACTTGATATGTACATATTTATTAACATTAAGCAAAGAGGATTTTAGTTTTTAAAAATTTATTAATATAATAAAATAAAACAAATATTAACGTTTCATGTCATTAAATGAAAAATACGTATTCACACGTTCGCGTCCCGTTCCATACATCTCGGATGGTGCGGATCTGTTTTAGATCCGATTTTAACATAATGAAATATTGTCAAAAACACTAAGAATTTGTTAATTGATCTTTGTTTATTATTATTATTATAAAATATGAATAAACTTATATAAATTGTGGAATAGTTAAATTTCAAATTTAAAGCCTGGAAACCAAGAAGTATGGAACCAAAAAACCTTTTTTGTTGGTCTCGTTATAGGCCAAAAATCGTTATCTAACATCTTCCATTGTCAACTAATTTATTATAAATATATTACAGTCATAAAATAATTTTTAAAATATGTACATATTATTCTGGTAGAACACTTACCATGTTAAATTTCTTATTGCTTAGTATCACTTAAAAGCAACCAGTAGGTTTTTGTAAATAATATTTGTTTGTTTTTCATAAAAACCCTTATATATAAATTTCAATTGTATTAATTAATTTATTATTTTACTTGCAGAAATATTTTATTTTTACTTTATATAGGTAAATATATATATATATATATATATATATACATATATACGTATATAGGTAAATACGATCGGAGAAATTGTTTTGAAGTTTGGTTTTCACGGATGCAAAAATGAATTTAAAACGAAGAGGAATACTTTGAAAAATTATAAATAAATGCGTTTTGTCAAAAAAATGTATTTCACTTTATTAGACTTAAAACAATGTTAAAAAGTAAGGAAGATTCATGTAGTCTTAATTGCTGAGTATATGAAAATTTTTTTTAATGAACGCTTTCTAATAAAATAATTTCTACAAGCTTGTGCCATTCAATTTATATTAATTGTCTTACTGTTCCGTCTTATTATGCCATTACTTTTTTTTAATGGCAATTTATGCTTTTTATAAGACATTTGCATAATAGTTCTGTTTCTTTTTAGAGTGTGAAAATATTTTGTAGTTTCATTAGAAAGTTTTCAAAAAAAAAAACTCATTAAATGTGGTACGTTATTGTATCAGTATATATACATATATAGGTAAATACGATTGGAGAAATTGTTTTGAAGTTTGGTTTTCACAGATGCAAAAAATGACTTTACAGCGAAGAGGAATACTTTGAAAAAGTATAAATAAATGCGTTTTGTCAAAAAAAGTATTTTACTTTATTAGACTTAAAATAATGTTAAAAAGTAAGGAAGATTCATGTAGTCTTAATTGCTGAGTATATGAAAATTTTTTTTAATGAACGTTTTCTAATAAAATAATTTCTACAAGCTTGTGCAATTCAATTTGTATTAATTGTCTTACTGTTCCGTCTTATTATGCCATCACTTTTTTTAATGGCAATTTATGCTTTTTATAAGACGTTTTGTAGTTTCATTAGAAAGTTTTCAAAAAAAAAAAACTCATTAAATGTGGTACGTTATTGTATCAGTATACGATATATATATATATATATATATATAATTTACTTTTGCATATTTTAAAATTACACTAAGCATGTTTAATGAAACATAAAAATTGATGTGTATAGTGAGTAAAGTAAATATATGACAGAAGAAAATGCTTCACATTTATGGTGAAAAAGTTCAAAGGCAAATTTAATTACAGAACCTGTTTCAGCGAAGGCGAAAAAGAATTTGCCCGAATTGTAATTTTGTAGTCAAGTATGTGTCGGACATATTAGGTTATGGACAGAGTAGAGTAGATGTGAGTGAATTTAATAAAGTGTCCCAACGTTAACTGTTCCACTTAGTATCAAAGTGCGCTAGCTTAAAATATTAAGCTCCTCTACCCATCCGTCAATTATATTTTGTCAAATAATATTTGATGTGTATAAAACTGTTTCTGCGTGTTTTATTAAGCTAAAAGCTTTTCTATAATAATAAAAACATTTTCTTTAACTGAAAATTATGTCTACATAATAATTTTAGTAGTGTAGGTATACTGATATTCTCTGATATACTCTTAACTTCATAAAATAAATTATATAACTTATACACTTGTGATTTACAAATTATACATCTAATATGGGTGTGTGTTTTTCTCAATTTTAGTAAAAATGTTGCACTAGTGATAACAACAATTTGTTAAAGTTTTGAAACCAGATATCAAGATGCAGTAATATAACTGACTTTTAGTGTGTTTATTATATAAATGTATATATATATATATATATATATATATATATATATATATTATACTTATAAAGACAAAATTGTTATGTCCTTATTGGAAAACCTTTTATATATACACACACACATATATATATATATATATATATATATATATATATATATATATATATATAGTGTTAAATTCGACTGACGTTTTGATGTTAGCAGATCGTATATCCATTTGTATATGAATCCAATGTACATATATGTCCAATAGAGACATAACAATTTTGTCTTTTAATACTAACGTTTTTCATGATCTGTCTACGTCAAAACGTCAGTCAAGATTAACATTTTTATCATGGTGAGGTTCACGAACGGGCAACGTTTGGAAATTATTACAAATTACTACCGCAATTCTAAAGTGGTGGTCGCATCTTTAAGAGCGCTTACTCCAAGACAGGCTGTTCGTGCTGTAGTGGATAAGTTCGAGTCAAAATATTCACTATTAGATGTTCCTGTAACAGTGAGACAACGAACCGATCCAAGTACCGAAAATATAGCAGCCGTAAGTACTTCAGTTCAAAATTAGCCAAATCTGTCATTTCCAAGTCGTTCACCGGAAATGGAAATCTCTCAAACCACATTGTAGAGAATTTTGCATAAAGATCTTAGCTTACACCCTTACGAGATAAAATTAACGCAAGAAGTGAAGTCTCTTCATCATTTGAAGCGCCGAAACTTCTCTGTTAAAGTTTAAAGAAAATCCTGAATTTCATCGAAAAATCTTCTTCAGCGATGAAGCTCATTTTGGATTTGATGGCTTTATCAATAAGTAAAATATGCCTTACTGGACAGCAAGAAACCCAAATATGTTTCAAAGAGACTCCAATAAATCGCAAAATGTGACCGCGTAGTATGGATTTTTTCGTCGATAAAAATGATTGCCATGTTACGATCAATGAAGTTCGCTGTCGTGCCACGTTGAAGACTATTTTTGGCCAGAATTGGATGGACTTGAAATCAGTGATATGTGGTTCCAACAGAATGGTGCTAGATGTCACACAGATGGTCAAACAATTGGTGTATCGAAGGCAAGTTCAGTACCTGTGTAATCTCAGGAAAAAGTTCGGTCAAATGGCCACCTCTCTCATGCAGTTTAACGCTGTTGGATTTCTTTTTATGGGGTTACGTTAACTCGTTGGTTTATGCCAACAAGTCCACACCGTTAGAGGAGCTCAGGGACAAAACCGAACGCGAAATTGTATGTTACGCTTGATGTTTTCGCGGACGTACAATGAAGACGTATTTTCTCTAGTTCTAAGTCTCGTATGAGTTGCGTATGTTCCTTGACGTTTAAATGAGATCTCATCTTCTGGAGCTACTCTGTCGTTTAGTGGCACTGAAGATCGTCTGACATCTTCTTCTTCTTTTCATGAGGCTTAATGAGGTTGAACCTCTTGCCTACGTCGACATCTGGGGTTGGAAACCTGAAGGTAAACTTAAAATACAATAGTAGAATCTTGCTATTGTAAGTTGTTGTGAAATTTTGTGTGGATTTCACCGGGTAATCATTATGATCAATGGTCTTTCTCATTCTACCACAATACCGAGGTAATGTATTATACTATTTCCATGTCCCGAATTATTTTTTTTTACTTTAATTATTCACATTATACTTTGAAGAGAAACACTCTTTTAATATTATTTCGCGTCGCGTATACGAAGATGATTTGGCCGGAAGTGCACCTCAACTTTTAATACCATTTTTTGGAAAACTTAGCATCCTATTCTAATTCTACAAAATATTTTTTGTTGAACTTCGGTTAATTTTTTTGCAAATACACTTTTTTCATCATGTTTCCGAATCCGAACGATAATCTGAACAGTACATATATTATGGGAGCCATCCTGAAAGAAAGTCAAGACATTTCCGTCGACGGATAAGATAACAGTTACGATTTTTTTAATTCGAGGAGAATAATTTTCACAAACTTATTATGTCACTCTACTAGACAATTTTAAGAAAGAAATTTCTGAGATTTCGGTTTTTGGTGCATCAACAGTATTCACCAGATCTTCTTGACCACTTAACTATTCTTGAAGAAGACCATTATCACAATGGTATAATATTATTTCAGCATAATTGAACCAATTATGCGTGTTTTTTGTTGGAGAGGAATATTTTAAAATCCTTATATTCGTATAATGCTTATAAAAAAGTACGAATTCTTAATTTCAATTCAATTTTAAAATTAAAATTGAATGAAGTCCGTATAGTACTGTAGATTGAATAAGGTTTACAATTCTCGAGCAGAGTGAAAGAAGTTTGTTTTAACACCAGATTCCTTTATATTTGATCATACACAGTTAATAAAAAATTAAAAACTGTCGAATTACGTATTTGGCAAACAATGAGATCAATAAAATACATACACAACATCGCAATAAACCAATTACAAACAGTGACGTTTCAAATGACAGTAAAGCGATTATATTACATATTGCACGTCTGTAAATTATTTCTTTTGGAAGAGCTTACAGTTGTTATAGCATAGTTTTAATAGATATGTTTGGTATAGTAAAATACAATATTTTGTTCTGAAAATGTTACTGCATTTTCTTAAAATATGTTTTAACATTTTTTTAAAAATATCAGCAGTTTTATCGACTGAAATAGAAATTTTCTTTAGAGCGTGATGATTATTTATAAAAAAATATTACAATATTTTTATTACTTAGCATGATTTAAAATGAAACCCTAAAATATAGTTTGCATTCAATGCTTACTTAAATTATTTTATATAAAGGTCTTTTAATAAGTACATCTTTAAAAGTAAAGGTACGTCGGCGCACTGATTGGGCTTAATTTCTTGAATATCTTGACAAATGTTACCCTTCAGTTCAGTAAAATATCGCGACGTTTCTCTATAGACGAATTACTTTAGGCAGTCTCACGAAAAATAATTCAAAGGCGTCAAGTTACAAGAACTTGATGGCCAATCGACCCATGCATTTTTTGAAATAATGAACCCACTGAATTTTTCTCTCAACAAGTTAATATTTAAATTCATTGTGTGGCAAGTAGTGCCGTCCTGCTGGTACCTTTCTCCATTGACAATAATTGCACCTCCATTCATTTTGAAAGAAATAGGCTCCGGTGATGCCACCAGCTCAAAATCTATACCAGATTGCATGCATTGAAAACTTTTGAATCTCTCATGAATTTCGATGAGTCTAAATTCTGCAATTCTGTTTATTAACGAAACCATTTAGCCTAAATTGTACATCGTCCCTAAAGAATATTTGACTGCCTAACTATTCGGCTACAGTTCTTATATGAGTTGAATCTTGAGTCTTGACCGATGAGAAACGGATAGACTGGTAGATTGAGTTACATTTTCATGCACGGTAGTAATATTCGCAGTTGAACTGACGTTTCGACAAGTACATGTGTTGGAAAATCTGCTACTGAACTAGTTGCTTAAAATTTTGAACAAAACGCTGAATTGTTCTTTCACTAGGACGATTATGTTGAAAATAAAATTCGCATAATGGGCGGAATGTATTACAAACGAAACGATCATTTTTATCCTTACTGAATTATTTAATGATGCATTTGTTAGGACTTACCAATTATATATTGCTGTGTATTTCGGACTACAAATTGATATGAATATAAACATGCATGGTGCTAAGACATTTAAATGTGCATATCGTATTATGTGATGTAATATCAAAATCACACATATACTTATATATATATATATATATATATATATATATATATATATATATATATATATACATATCGCAGCAATTTGTGTTTTACTATATGGACGCGTTTAACTGTCAAATATATGTATGTGTAGAACATTGCTATTAAAAGACCCTATACTATTATATTAACAATAGTACTGACGTTCCTATAAAGCTGTTTTAATAATATTTATAATTCTCTAAACAATTTTACTTAGGTATATATAACTGACATTGTTTAATTAGCGAATGAATTAATTAACACCAATGTCTACATACAATAATTACATATAATATAGTGTAATATAGTACTGGTAAGACAAAATAATATTTTAACGTCAGTTTTACAAATATTAAATATTATAATCTTTGCATCAATGTTATATAAAGTAGACTAAATCTGCATCTATCCTTAATTTTAACTTTTCTGTTCGCTCTATTAAATGGGCGCCATTAGCTTCACAATCAAGCAAGTGCATCCGGTGTAATCTCATTACAGCAGAGACGTTCCAGGAAATCTATTTAATGACATGCTAATCGTTGATTCTTAATCGTCTGTGTATGATACAAATTTACAATGTAAGGTTCTATCATCAAATATCACACGGAAATGAAGTAGAATTATACGGAGGATAATATAACTAACTACAGAGTATATTATTTTAATTTAGAGTCGACTTTCTCTTCATTTAGAATTTTTCATGTGAAACGAATGGCAAATGCAAAATTCAAAGATTAGACTACGCAAATATTGTGACGAAGTAAGTTAAAATACAACTTGAAGATAGCTAATCCAGGAAACATTATTCTTTACAAACATTTACAAATCTTTACAGGGGAGATATATTCCACTACAGGAAAATACAACCAGCTTTAAAAGAAGCTTGTTTATAATATAAATATAGACAAGAAATGCTAGGAAGACATGGAAAAGTCAAAATTGCAAGCAGGCATTAGCACTACTCATACAAGACAAGAATATTATTTAAATACCTAACTTGTTGATAAACATCTATTAATAATTACTTACGAGTATATCGTGCTATTTCGTTTTACTAACAACGCAGTGATATAAAGTATTAAAAGTAATTATTAAGCACTACGTTGCAGGCACCAAAATATCAGGTAAATAAAGCAACAATGCTGTCGCTAAAATTTTATTTGACTAAATTAAATAAAATGAAAGCTTAAAGCTTTGAATAAATGAAAATAGCTAGCAATCAAAGGCAATATGAAGAAGTAAACTATATAAGAGAAGTGAGAGATCTAATTTCTTAAAAGGGTTGGGCTTTTAAAAGAATCGGTGTGGCGAGGTTAGTTACAGTGATTAACTAACAATGAACGAATATATATAAGAGGCGAGGTATAATAGAAAATGTATAACAACATTAAAAATGATGTCATTAGAAGCTTAATTGCGAAAAATATTTTAAAATAATGTCACGCGACTTGCTTAACCTATATAACCCCTTGCGACATTAATTTTCGTATTCTGTATACGTATTTCGACAACTAAGTTGTCATCATCAGCAAATAATTAAACAGTATCGCACCTGGAAAACTACGGCGAAAAACACCCGTACGAAAATAAACTCAGTACGCGATCCGTACCGTTGAGAACCAAAGTGTACACTCTGGCAGTTTTCCAGGTGCGACACTGTTTAATTATCTGCTGATGATGACAACTTAGTTGTCGAAATACGTATACAGAATACGAAAATTAATGTGGCAAGGGGTTATATATCAACCTTCAGTGATCAAGTTAATCAACCACAGCCTCCATCAAAATTAGCTAGCCTATATACCATAAAATTAAGAAATAATAATTATCTAGTAGGTAAATAATTAAGGCAGGTTGTAAATATTATTCTCTGTGAAGGTATCAAAATTAGAAATGATAACTTAATTGAAAATTAGATGATGTAGAATTAATATTAAATGTAATACAATATTATGTGAATATTCGAAGAAACGGTCCACACGAAAACATTTATCATAGCAAGCAAAATCTTTTTGAAAAAAGACAGCTTTATTTTATAATACACAAATGTACTAAACAAAGAAATTTTTCCTTGGAATATTTCTACATTGTAAAACTTGTCTTACATTGAGTCAATAACTTTTAGAGTTCTAAAATCGATCTGTATTTAAAAAATAAAAGCGATTTGAAAACATATTCATAATTATGTATAAATATATAATTAAACGCTTCACAATGAGAAATTAATGAAAATTAGTATTGCTTACTCCTCGATTATAATGATAGAAATTAATTAAAAATTTCTGCGTCGGAGCAGGACCCGAACTGCGACGGGGTATAAAGAAACTTCTAAATCGTTTTCCTAGGTGAGAATATCTAGAAACTATAATTAAATGTGTTATTTGCAACATTAGTATTTTACTGCACCAATCCAGTCTTCCTGGAAATACTGTATGCTATTGGGAACGCGAAGACTTGTTCAACATAAGTTCTGAGACACATTAAAAAAACAAATTCATCGATCTATTATTATTTCCCTAATAACGCCCCACTCAATCTTTGTTCATCTGTTAAAACACTGGGTGTGTTTTTTAGTTGATATTTAAGGTTTATATGTGACATAAACTATATCGTACCCTCGACTCTAAGAGACTGGAATTTGTTGTACGAAATACTAAATTGAGGCGCATTGGATACGGGAACACTCTAAATGCAACGCTACCTTTCACTATTTACTTTAATATCTCTAAAAATATAAGAGAAATCGAAAAAATTTTGGCAACTTCTGAACTATTTTTTTGAACGACAGTGAATTAATTTTTTCCTAGCATCATTTATTTCACGAAACAGGTTCTCGACTTCTATTTTTTTATTATAAAATTTTTATTGTCAAATAATACTTAAATTATAGGTAACTTGATATATAGTATGTTTACTTTAGAGTATCAACATTCTATAGTAGAATATGGTTAAAATTAGTCCAAAATTGAAACAAGCTCATAAGTCTGTAGTGTTCTCATAATTATATTATTACTAAGTATATATCATGTATAACGTCAACTACAAATATTTACACAGAATTTTCCGAATATGATTTAATTTACTGCGTTAATATATATATATATATATATATATATATATATATATATATATATATATATATATATATATATACTGATATTCTCAATTTCTTTGTGATGATATTGGTCGAAAGCTTAGAATTTACGACATTCGTGATATAAATACAACATATATATATAGAAAGAAATTGAGAATATCAGTAGGGAACCATAAATATAGTATGTATTCAGAAATGATTCACGAACTCAAATAAAATCCTTTATTATCCTTTTGCGTAGCCTTCCTAATAAAATATATTTCCTTCGCGCCTAGTCTGTTAAACTACAAAATCCCAAGGGGGTTTCTGCATGGCGAACTAACGTACTTAATTATTTCAGTTCCGCCACGCATCCACTATGTTTCTTCGAATGGACGCGTCGAAGTGAAAAAGGGATCTTCCGTTAGGTTGGAATGTAAAGCCTCCGGCAATCCTGTACCGAGAATCACATGGTCCCGTAAGAATAACTTGCTTCCAGGTGGAGAACAAACTATGGTTACTCAATCCCTTACGCTGGATAAAGTAGATAGACACCAGGCTGGTATATATCAATGTACGGCTCGTAATGGAGTCGGTGAAGACGTTACCGCGCAAATCGTCCTTCACGTGCTGTGTAAGTACTTCTTTTTCAGTGTGTTTCATTCACTTTATCTTTATACGTAGTTTTATGTGAGACAATTTAGAAAAAATATAAGTCCACATGTTGAAATAAAATAAGAGAAATGTTTGTTTTCACGATTCCCTGCTAAAATACCCCAAAGGAAATATATTCTCTTGTACGTTCAAGGTCAAGATGTATGTTTCTTAAGTTTTATCGAATGAAATTTCGTTTTTAAAAGTAATTAGTAGTTGAAATTTAAAAATTTAAATAAGATTTGAGAATTTTTTCTTATTCATAATAATTCATTACACAATTTTATAATATTAAGTAAGATAGCATTAGTTAAATGAAATCTAATTTTATAAAGATAAACAGTATCACAGGAATTTTAGAAACGTAATGACTGAAGTTTGTATTAATAATGTACTTATTATTATTTTTAAGGCATAACATATTCATGAAAAATAAGAGAATATCTTTATGATGGCTAATATAAAAGATTATTTAGATATGATTTCATGATAGGAGTGATTATATGTTCGCAAACATCTGTTGCTTAGGAACTACGTAAATCTGATCAGAAAGAAAGTAGATCTAAATACTGAGTACGTACAATTCTCACCTCGACTTAAGTAAGTCATCCTTAAAGAAATATTTTAGTTAAAATTTACAAAACGGCTCATAGTGTTGGGTAATTGTATTATATAAAATCCTCGGAAATAACTACTTGTTCTAATCTCCTACCCCACCTAAAGGCTCGTTATGATATTCGTTCTGCTTGATATTAATTCTATATCACACTATGTATTGCATTTTAATTAACTATAAAAGCAAAAATTTGCCTTATCGTATGTTTCCTCACGTTCGAGGGCACCAAAATTATTAAATGGGCGTTAATGGCGGCATATTTATTATTTAAAAAATTGATAGATGCAAATAATTAAGTTCCGGACTTGACACAGAATTGCGATAATAAAGTTAATAGTGAATAATCTCTAAAGTTCAGGACATATATCGAACTAAAAGGAAGACTATTAATGGAAATAAAATAATAATGTATATACGGGGTGTGGCTATTAAATAACAAAACTGACGCCGCAAAACATTTTATTTCTATTTCATACATATTTACTTCATATCACTTTCAATATACATAGCTCCTCTATCCCTACAACGCTCCATGCGAATCTTCCATTGTTCGAAACAGTGCTGAGAGTCTTCTTCTATCAATTCACAGTTTTAACGAACTCAAATTTTGTAGCCTTTAATTAAGATTTCACCTTAATAAACAGATAGAAATCGCACGGCGGAAGATCCGGCGAATAAGCCGGATGGTCTAACACTAGGATGCTGTACTTGGCTAGAAACTTCTTGACTAACAATGCGGAATGAGCCGGTGCATTGTCTTGGTGGAGAACCCACGACTTGTCCTTCCACATTCGTGACATTTTTCCCTTATTCTTTCACGGAGTTGAGCAAGAACGTGAAGGTAGTAATGTTAATTAATAATTACTTAACATTTTTCCGGCGAAACAAAAAGAACAACTCTAATGCAAACGAAGGCTACGGCTATACTGATTTGTTTACAGAGGCGAGAGGTACTGCATTCGAAAGAGAAGGCTTCACGATAAATAGCTGTCTGTCGTTGGCGTTTGGCGCATGCGCACTTCTTCTGTACCAGCGTTAGTCTCGTTATTTGATATCCACACTTCGTATATATATATATATATATATGTGTATATACATATGTATACATAGGACATATATATATAGTATGTATTCAAACTTAATTACCTTATAATAAAATATAATAGCAACCCTACGAAAATATTAATGATTCTATCTCTAAGAACATGGAAGTAAAGTTTTATATACATACATACACTCCGCGCAACATGAATAGGACCACCCGACTTGTTGCAAGCTTTCGGTGGTTTGAAAAACAATTCATTTACTAAAAATACAATGCAAGTTTGTAATGGTATGATATGGCAAATAATACGCATTAATGCGCAATAGTGCCTAACGTTATGCATTGGGTGACGTAAGTACCACATACATATAAAATGCACCGCGCCGGTTGGATACGACCAGTATTTAATAGTAAGCTACCGGATGAGTGTCGAGTTACAACGTGTATCCGGATAAACTAACATCTGTAATTAAGGGTATTGTGCAACGATGGGACGACAGAAGTGCTTAAGTATGGAAGAAATTGGAAAAATTAAAGCGTTCCATCAAGAAGGGTATTCCTCAAGGGCTACTGCAAAGAAAATAAGTCGATCACACCAGGTTGTGAACAATTTTATTAGGGATCCCGAGAATTATGGAAAACGTTTTAAAGGGCGAACAACATCCGTTACAACTAA
This sequence comes from Dermolepida albohirtum, assembly GCA_031893035.1. Classification (NCBI taxonomy): domain Eukaryota; kingdom Metazoa; phylum Arthropoda; class Insecta; order Coleoptera; family Scarabaeidae; genus Dermolepida; species Dermolepida albohirtum. The sequence continues at coordinate 21,751 of JAVIWB010005546.1, read as the reverse complement.
GAGAGAACGTCGAGCCATATTACGCGAAGCATCGAATTCGGCATTAACGGCAAGACAAATCGCGAATAACGTTGGAACGAATGCATCGGTAAGAACTGTACAGAAGTTACTGAAGACCTGTCCGCATTTAAACCGTTTGAAAATTAAACGACGACCTCCTTTAAGGGAATTTCAGCGCACTGCACGTCTTCAGTTTGCTCAAGCAAAAATGGGGTGGACAAGAGAATGGCAAACTGTTATTTTCAGTGACGAGAAGAAGTTTAATTTAGATGGCCCGGATGGGTTTTCTTATTATTTCCACGATTTACGTAAAGATGAAGTGATTCGGTCACGAAGGCGAGCCGATGTTGGTTCAGTCATGGTATGGGGAGCTGTTTCCTATAACGGACCTGTTGATTTAGTAATAGTGAAGGGCAGACAGAATTCGGAAAAGTACGTCCAGCTGCTGCAACAGGTGAAAGACAAATTTTCCAACGTTATGGCAGGTGGGCCATTTATTTTCCAACAGGATAATGCCAGTATTCACACCGCGCGCATTGTTCGACGCTGGTTTCAAGAACAAGGCATGGAGGTTCTCGATTGGCCATCGCTCTCCCCCGACCTGAACATCATAGAAAATGTTTGGGGATGGTTGTCGCGTAAATTGTACTCCAATGCTACCCAATTCAATTGCGCTGACGAACTAGAGTAGGCGCTGAAACGAAGTTGGGCGGAACTTCCCGTTGACTACTTGAGAACCTTGTATAATTCCATTCCATCCCGACTATTTGAGGTTATAAGAAATAATGGCAAAAGTACTCATTATTGAACAATAAAGTATTTTGTTATTGCAAACGAATCTTTTATTTTGTAGATTGGTCGTATTCAAGTGGCGTTTAATTACTCTACTTATTGTCATTAGTAACGTACATTTGCACTGACTTTTACAAAAATTATATTTGGTACCTACATACATCTTTTTATCAACCCTCTTATTTTCGAAAATAACAATTCCAGCGCGCTACCATGTTTATACCAACTACAAATGTCATATATGCAGTTGGTCCTATTCATGTTGCGCGGAGTGTACATATGTACATATATCTGGAAATGAATGTACTGAAAAACTGTATCCAATTAGAATTGCATCTTAAAATTATTGATATAAATTTGGTATTAAAGAATAATGAACATTAATAAGTTGACATATATACAGCGTGATTAAAATCCAAAATGTACATTAATTAATATACGCATAATATGTATGTATATGTCAAAATATAAACATTAAATAATTTCGACTTAGAGTAATAACTGCATTTGCCAAATGTTTGCTAGATCACTAGTAATAAAATCCTGTCTTCTTTCTCTCATTTATTTTGACATTTTATAAGCATAATTTTACAGATTTTATATGAAACATGCAAATTTGTTTAAATTAAATTGCTATATATTATTATTGTTGTAATAATAGTTGTGTCAGAAAATTGTAGATGGAGTAGAATAACTTACTCGGATCCCCTTAAATAAAGGCTTTATGATTATTAGTATGCTGACTTTTCTCGCCTTATTGAACTCGGCGACAAACATCTCATCTAACTCATATACATACATATGCGTATTAGTTCGACATAACTCAGCTAATATTACGGTGTTATTATTCATTAAAACAGTATTATGGAACTTATTGTTTCAGATTATTCTCACAGCTGTGATTACGTTGTTCAAATGATGGTTATTCATCAGGTCATCGATCTTCTACTACTGACTGAAAATTTTTACAATTGTTTTTCGGATATTTATATGTATGTGTTAACTTATTTCTACAATTTGTAAGTAGTTCAGCAAATGTTTTGCTGTAATACCTGTTATTAGCGCTTCTTCATTTCGAATCTCTTTTAATTCGATTGCGAAAGGTGCATTTATCCGTGTCCTATGTATGTGTCTTTTTTGTCGACAAATATAATATCTAGTATATTATTTGTAATTTGTCTATCTATATATACATATACATATATGTATATACGTATATATATATATATATATATATATATATTGTCCTAATATAGTTTATATAATTGTTTTCAAATATAGTTTTTGGAGCATATTTACAATATACTGTTATGATATTTAAAAGATAATGTGTCTGTGTCAGTTAGCAAAGAACAACTTTTGCTGTAATAGTGTATCTTTCTGTGCAGTTCTTCCTAGCAAGTAATTTACATCCCCCATTGCATGTTGTCTGCTATTGTTATTTTAAATATCTTTCTTAATTTTCTATTTTTATAGATTTTTATAGCAATTCTCTTACATTGTTAGTATAAATCCTTAGGCTTCTGTGAATAGTACCATATTTGATCTTTGACACGATCATCTTTTGTCTATATTTATGTCGTGTTACCCATGTTTCGCCTTTTCGTTGTGTTGTTACTATTTGTATTCTTTCTTCTACGTTTTCTTAAAATTTAGATTAAATGTTGGGTATTTCTTTGATTCTATTGTATATACGTGAGTTGCGTAGTATTTGTATATTTGTATATCATGTATATCTGTATTGCAAATTTGAATTTGTATTAAAAATAATGAATTATTAAGCTACAGCATTAGACTGCGTTGAAAAATGAACTAATTAGGCGTAACTTACTCTTTTCTGTTTCTTTTCAATAATATTCTGTTTTAGATGCATTGTATATACGTAGCGTATATATGTAATAATTAGATAAGTAATAAAATAATTTTAGGACCTTTATTAACAAAGTACGTTTTAAATGAAAATTCTCTTCCTATATAATAACAGGTCATTATGCTTACAAAAGAAACTATACATATTGTTACGCTTAGAAAGTTGGCCAGCCATACTTTATCTTATAGTTTTAGCCCTAGTCAACTTTCTGTTAATTATTTATAATCTACTGTATAGAAAGTTTCTCAACTTTCGTTGTTATTTATTTCTTTGATTGAGCTGTATCATTTAAATGTCCCTCATTTACTTTCTTACTCTCCTTGAATTTCGTTTGTATACCTTAAATATAATTAATTTGCCCAGAGTGCTCAATGTAGTGAACTAATCTAACTTATCCATCTCTCATCCCTTCGAATTGGCTTCTGATTTATAAACCATTGCAGCCAAGAGTTTAGGAAGAATAATCTATTTCTCAAATATGTTATATTATATTGTACCTCTAAGTAGACTGTATCAAGTTCATTATTTTATAGTGAGGGTTAAGTATCTGCATATATACTACTGTGGGCAAAATATAGTAAGACTTTTTAATTTAAATTTCGCGCGAAAACCCATTCGTCGAAATATTTTTTTTCTAGGTTGTCATACCAACCTAGAAAAAAAGTGACATCTGTGCCAAATGTCACATCAAAATAATCATTAGTGTTTAGTATACGCTTGTCTTTCTGAAGTACAAAAAGTGCATTCGGCGATTTTTACAATGAGCGAAATTATTCAACAAAGAAGTTCCATTAAATTTTGTGTACGGAATCAAATTCCTGGTGCCGAAACGTTCAGAATGCTGCAAAAGGCCTCCGGTGATAATTGTTTATCGCGACAAGTGTTTTTGATTGGTACAAATTATTCAAAGAGGGTCGAGAACGCGTTGATGACGAACCACATCCAGGACGGCCATCAACATCAACTGATGATCAACACGTCAATAGAATCAAGGAATTGGTGCTTGAGAATCGACGATTAACAGTTAGGGACCTTACTGGCATCGTTGGAATATCGGAAGGATCAGTGAAAACCATTTTGAAAGATCATTTGGACCTAAGAAAAGTGAAAGCACGATTTGTTCCAAAATCACTCAATTTTTTCGAAAAACAGCGTCGTGTTGACGTCTGTGAAACAATGCTCTCCGACTATCAAGACAAAATGAAAGGCATCATAACTGGAGATGAGACTTGGATCTACGCTTATGACCCGGAAACAGACGATCAGTCGGCCGAATATCGTATCAAAGGTGAGCTGAAGCCCAAAAAACGACGTCAAAGCAGGTCAAAAATCAAGGTTATGTTGACAGTTTTCTTCGATTATCGAGGTGTGGTGCACTCCGAATTCCTTCCGACCGGCCAAACTGTCAACAAAGAATACTATTTGAGTGCTATGCGTCGTTTGCGCAATGCTATTCGTAAAAAGAGGCTGACAACTCTTGGTTTTTGCACCACGATAATGCACCGTCGTATACTGCATTAATTCTTCGTGAGTTTTTCGCCAAATTTTCAACCAATATCGTGCCGCAACCACCGTATTCGCCTGATTTAGCTCCCTGTGACTTCTGGCTATTCAGCAAACTCAAACGACCGCTCCGGCGAAACCGTTTGTGTCAATTGAAGACATTAAACGTGAATAGCTACGCGCATTGAAGGCTATTCCTGAAATTGACTTTAACAACTGTTTCGAGAATTGGAAGAAACGTTGGCACAAGTGTATTGGGGCCAGGGGGGATTACTTTGAGGGGGATGAAATAGATTTGGAAGAATAAATTAAGAATTTAAAAATTATGAACAAAGTCTTACTATTTTTTGCCCCAGTAGTATATATATATTTGAATATATTAATTAAGGCAGCCTTCATTACATCAAAGCAGGACTTCCTACTTGTTCGATTTAACATATAATTATTATTAATTGTGAAGGCTATTCTCTTTCCGCTAAGACTCTCTAGTAGGCTATAATATTTTGTTATAAATTTTATTTAACACTTTAATCTTGTTAGTTACAACTGTAATAATAGTAGCAGTTGAAATATATACTTGAGTATTTTGGACCTGTAAAGGTTTAAAATAATTATTTGGACATATAATTATAGAGCTATGGTCTTTTAGAATTTTAAATGTGGTTTAATTTAAATGTTTTGAGTACACTGACATTCATAAATAACACGTTTCAAATTTTGAAGATAGTAATGGATGTTACTGAAAGAAATATTCACCTTATGTGGGTGTATGTTTGAAGAAGATTGGCATATTACTGTAAGGTATCTTCAAGCAACCTTAAAGATCAACATGAAAACAATTAACATCTTACACACGCATTTTAAAGTACGGAAGCTTTGCTTCCATATGATGCCTGTCATTTTGAATTGAAGTCAACTCATAAAGGAGACTGTGTAATATGGTAAAGATCTACATTACATACATCATACCAGCTATGCACATACATCATTACAGGACAACTTGGGTTTTCTGCTATGATCTCGAATAAAAAGAGATTGTATTGGGATCTTTGATAATGAATCTACGTCAACGAAAATTATTTGAGAGAATAAATCGAAACGAAAAGTAATTATTTGGGAATAATGTACGTGTTTCTACTATAGCTTTAAAGGATCGTCGTTCTATTTATGAATAATATACTACAGTTTATTTGCCTCAAGTTCTCTAAAGTGTTCATGGAAATCCTGCAACAAGAGGAATCACCTTGCATGACGATAAATCTTAACTCACACTCCTGTTCGAGCGATTAGGTATTTGAATGTCTAAAACATTAAAATAATGTGTCAGTCACCGCATAGTCTAAATCTAGTACCTCATGATTTACTTTGTTTCCAAATGTATCTGCGGAAGACGATAAGTTACGGATTGTATCTATTACATTGGTCGAAGAAGCAGTCGTGGCATTTCAAAATAAAATGGAAAAATTGGAGAAAATGTTTTGAATAGTGGTTTTTACACACCTAAAAATGTATTGACTTTGGAGAGGAATACTTTGAAAGATTGTAAATAATGTTTTGTCAAAAAATGTATATTACTTTACTAGATTTAACAGAAAGAGAACGGCATTCTTAAAAGGTCTCTTTCTAAAAAGTCCTACTTACCAGAAAATACTTGAAATTTAATTTCGTTTCCTACATATTTTTCAATTAATTATATTATTCATTTAGTTCTAACTTATTCTATTTCTAATTATTATTGAACTTTATACGAACTTTATACCTGTTGAAAACGCACTCGCGTGTATCTGTTGGTAAAGGCTATTCATCTTACTTGTTTCATCTGACGAGTGTATAAACTAAGTTGTGTCAAATAAAATTTCAAGACATGAAGTTTATTATTTTACATGGAGGAATAAATACATATTGTATGTATGTACATTTCTTCTGCAACTTGCCTGTTTTTTTGCTACATATTAAAATACTAAATCTGAAGAGTATATTACAGAAATGTGTATTATATTTTATTCCATAAAATATTTTTATTGTTATTTAGTGATGGCGTTTTTTCACTTTGAAGGTATAAGATTTTCTTGAAGTTATTTTATTATCTTTACGTTTTCTTCGTTCACCTTACCCTTCGTATTCTTTATATCTCTTTTAACATACATTCGTTTTTATGATTTATATTTGAAATATATGTATGTCCACCTTTTCTCTTTGTTCTCTGTATGAAATTCTCTTTGTTCCTTAAGTTTTTCTTGTGTCGTTTTTTATTAAGCCTCCAGGACGGAAATTCCAGACGTGAAAAGTGTGTCCTTGTTTGTCTTCTTCCTTATAACGTGCAATTGTTTTTTTTATCACGTCCGTTTGTGCTTGCTGTTACAATACTTATAAACCTCATAAACTTATTAATTGTTGTATATATGACAGAGCATATTGAAGTGACTGAGCCGAGACTTTAGTAATTAAGAAAAAGTTCATTCAAAGCATTCTCGAAATATAGACTACAAAATGAATAATAATAATTTGTTATCGCGTTCCTTTGAGATCAGATCAATGTTTTAAAAGAAAATTTTATCTCTTTAACTAGGAGGAAATAATTCCGCGAATTAGGTAGTGTGATGCTCTAAAATAATATAATCAATTTTAGACTCGCAGAAAGTAAATGCATTAATAATTACTAAATTTATATAATAAAATAGTCATATGCCAATTTTATTCATATATAGTCAATAATAATTTATAAATTTGTTCATATTATGAAAGGCCTCTGAAAGATATTTTATGATACACAATTTAATTCTTTTTGTCTGTAATAATAATATCTGTATATCACAAAAATTCGAAAATTACTAGAATTTCAACGGTGGTTTTATATTTTATATGTCGTTTGCCGCACAACTGGAGGGTGAAGTTTTACAATACTCGATGGGCTTTATAAATGCACCAAGCTTCGTTTAATTTGGGGAATGGTTTAGTTATTAGTAAAGTTAAAAATATGAGACAATTATTGATAAAAAGTATTTCAAATTTCATTTCATTTTTTTTCTTTTTTTGGATAATTCCATTTCAAGAAATAATAATATCTAATATTTAAATATCTTTTTAAAAATATTTAAAAAGAAAATTTTCTAATATATGCACTTCAAGAAACGTCTGGTGACTCCTTTTCTAATTCTCTTTATGTTACTTTTTTGCTACTACTATAACTATTTTGCTAATTCTTTTAGATCTATCGGAATTGTTTTTAAAATAAAGCCAATGTAAACTTCGAGCACATTTACGTTAAAAAAGTAGTCGGTACCATTGTGACCATATCTACAAGTCTTCTACCTTTCACAATCGATTAAAATCCTTTTCGGAAAACTTTGTCTTTTTAAGGATACTTCAATGTCCTATACGAAAAGTTTCTTAATTAAAATATATACACGAGAAAAATGTCTCAAGAATATGGTGGATGTGATCCTTCCTAACCTAGTACTTCCGACTTTGTTTATCATGTTGAAGATACAATTACTTTCGTGACGGCCATTTTTTTTTGATAATAGCAACTTGAAAAATACAAATTTTGTATTACAACTGAGGCCTTGTTTCTCTTTTTTAATTAATACAATTGTCTTTAAAGAATTTTATATACAGGTATGTATCTTTTTGGTTTGCAAAACAACACACACTGACAATTTCATTAAGAATATAGCATGCTGACAAATACAGAATCAGATAATTTTAATAAATTGTCGAAGCATCTTAGAAATACAATATATCAGTAATCGATATTTAATGTTTAGTTTTTTAAGATACAAAAATATGACAAAATACCTTCCAACTAAATTAATTGGTAATTTTTTTTATTCGCTTGTTAATATATACATTGGTTTACAGTTTTCATTTTCCATTATTTTTACTTAAATACTCACCTTTTACGAACAATAGTTTAAATAAAGCATCATTAATACAGATAGTTTTATATATTTCTTCAATCTATCGAAGATAAAAAAATTATTTCATATATTTTATTATGAAGTAACATCTACTCTGAGGAGATACATATGTACATATATGTTCAGTATTTTGGTTAAAAATTTAAAAGCCTTCTAAAAACGTATAGCTGAACATTACCCTTTGTTGAAGCATTTAAAAAATTCACAAATTTGGATCTTTTGCGCTTTATTACATCTACAATGCAGTTAATCTAAACGAGATGCATAGTTATCGTTTTTTCTGAATCAATCTTTAACAAAATTCCACTGCAGTCTCAAAAGATAATAGCCATAACCTTTCCGCCCGATACGATTTTCGCTTTCTATAATGGCGTACCAGTTTTTATCGAATATTATTATTCGATGCCAAAGGTCTTTCGAATCATGTCTTAACTTTGCTAAATTGGGAACTGAAATGCATTCTCGTTCGCGTCTTTGGTATACGAGGTATGCCAGTGACCTTGATACTTCCCAAGCAACAACCCGTAGTTTCGTCTGTCTACTTTAGTTTACTTTAGAACTCTAATTGTAGAGGACGCTATTACTTAGGGGTTGACATAAAAATCTAGCAGCGGATTAACCTAAAATTCTTTGTAAAATTAAACAAATCGCCAACAAAATGTTTACAAATGTTAAAAGAGGTGTTTGGTGATAATATTATGTCACATGCGTGGATTTTTGAATGGCACAAACGGTTTTTGTGAAAGTCAGGAAGAGATCAAAGATAATGAACATACATGAATTGAAGAGAACGTTCAGAAAATTAATAAAATTGTGAGGAAAGACCGACGTCTGAGCATTCAGATACATTTCGAAATAGTATATATTAACAAAAAAAAACAGTAATAACCATTTTATATGCTGAATTAAACATGATAAAAGTCTGTTCAAAAATGGACAATCGGATGAAAATTTGCTCTGACATCATGGAAAGACTCACAGAAGAAGCAGAGTTGCTATCAAAATTCATTACATGTGGTGAAACTGTGGTGATTTTCCAGTATGATCTGGAAAGAAAGCGTCAATCAATGTACTGGAAAGCCGCCGGATCACCAAGACAAGAAAAGGAGAAAATGAGAAAGTCGAAATTAAAGGCAATGCTGACCTTTGCATTCCGTTATCAAGGATGTCATCATGACTAATGGGGTGCCTATGAGTCTAACCGTTAATCGGAAACTACAAAGAAGTCCTAATTACGCTGGGGTAAGAAGAAAGGAAGAAAAATTTAATTTAAATTTATTCTGGATTCTGCAGCAGGATAGCGCACTAGCTGACAATGCCCTATCTGTGAATTAGTTTTTATCCGACAAACTCATTGCTGTGCTTGATCACCCTCCGTATTCGCCAGCTCTCGCACCATGTGGCTTGAAACTGTTCCCAAAAGTTAAAAGTACAAAAAGGGAACACATATTCAGTCTCTTAAACATGTGAAAGTAAAAAACGGCAGAGTTGTTGAAGAGGCTGACAACTGATTAACTACAGCATTGTTTTGAACAATAGAAGACACGTATATAGCAATGTATAGATAGGGAAGGAGAGTATGTTGAAGGGGATAAAAGTTAAATGTAAGTTTATTTGCAATAAATAACATTTCTCACACCAGTCTCGTTATTAAATTACCACATCTCATACAGTCAATAAATGTGACGCCCATCATTAATATGAAATGTGTACAAGCCTCTGCTACTTTGCGTAATTTTATTACATGATCATATAGCTGTCGTGTACTTTTTTAATAATTTCTGGAGCACACACGTCTTCTGAGCGTCCATTGTATTAATCTGGTACGTAGACTTCCGCGATCGTGGTCCATACTATCTGCTTCTGGGTTTCCAGGCTGGAACCGCGTCATTTGTATATCTGCCGACATTTCGTACCCATTTGTATAGGACATCTTCAGGGCAATTTTGCTCCTATTCCCAAATACATCCCTACGGAAGACATCATTACTGGCATAGAATCCGCTCTTGTCAAAATTCCTCCGGCTATCGCCGATCCCATCCGTTTCGAATTTTCAAAAATCCTCAAGCAGGTCAAACCACCGAAATCTAATCTTCAAAGATCCGAGATTCTAGCCCATAAAGTTCTGAAATCTGAAGCCGCCATCGTTATACTCAGAGCTGATAAAGGTAATGCCACTGTTGTCCTAGACAGTGACCAGTACGAGCTTAAAATACAAACTCTTCTCCAGGACGATTCGTATAAGCTTCTCAAGCGAGATCCAACCTCACGAATAGAACGTACCATTATATCCTCTTCTATCCCTACCGATTCTCACAGAACCTTATTACCCAGCGACTCCACAGCCCCAAAACTGTACGGCCTCCCAAATATTCACAAACCCAGCATTCCTCTACGTCCCATAGTGAGTACCATAAACAGTACTACTTATAAATTATCTAAATATATCTCGAACATTCTCAAACCTTACACCGGCAATAGTGATTCCTTTATCAAAAATTCCAAACATTTTGCCCAAAGACTAAATGGCCTAACGGTAGATCCTCATAATCTACTAGTTAGCTTTGATGTCAAATCTTTATTTACCAGAGTCCCTATACCCGACACTATCCAATTAATCCGTCAAATCGTTTCCACTGACAACCAACCTGATGATTTGGCCAATTTGGTGAATACTTGTTTAACCTCCACCTAATTTCAGTTCCATAGTAATTATTACGAACAAGTATCGGGTGCAGCCATGGGGTCTCCTCTCTCTCATGTTGTCGTTGACATTTTTATGGAGGCATTCGAACAACAGATCCTACACTCCTGTAACCAAAAATCAAAATGTTGGTTCAGATATGTGGATGACACCTTCGTTATTTGGCCGCATGGTCGGGATTCCTTGAACAACTTCCTTGTTTTCTTAAATTCACAACACGATTCCATAAGTTTCATCATGGAGATTGAATCTGAAGGTTCCCTTCCTTTCCTCGACGTCTTGGTAACTCGTCATCTGGATGGTTCACTAGGACATTCAGTGTACCGCAAAGTCACACACACTGATCGGTATCTTAATGCCCTCGCCCATCATCATCCCGCCCAGAAACAGGGCGTTATCAATTTCTTAGTCCAAAGAGCTGTCAACATATCTGACCAGCATTCTATATCCCAGGAATTAAGTCATGTTACCAAAGCTCTTATAAATAATAATTTCTCCAACCATAATATTCAACGAACCATAGATCGACATCTTAATCCCAAAATCCCACAACTTAATACACAGCTTACATCATCTCTCCCCCTCTCTAAAGCCCATCTACCCTATATACAACGTGTTACTGACGGCATCAGTAGGGTTCTTCTCAAAAACAACATCAAAACCATCTTCAAACCCCATTCCAAATTATCTGACCCTTTTTCCGTAAAAGACCATGTTTCTTTAGAATCACCTGGTGTGTACAGGATTCCTTGCTCATGCGGCAGGGTATATATTGGTGAAACAAAGCGGACTGTCGGCACTCATCTTTCTGAACATGAGCGTTGTACTAGGCTGCTGCGCATAGCCGGTTCTGTACTTGCCGAGCATAGGCTGGAAACAGGGCACCATATTCAGTTTAATTTGACCAAGATCCTATCCCGCACTAACCATTACTATGGTCGCGAAATCAGTGGAACTATAGAGATCGTTAAGCACCCCAATAACATTAACCGCGATGATGGCTATCCCCTACATAACGCTTGGCAATCCTGCATCTCCAAACTACCCAACCGCAATCGTAACGCTCCATTGACCCATTACCCATATATAAACCCGTCCACCATCGACTTACACCATTTTCAGTGCAGTAGTTCAGCCCTAAAGATGTCCCATACAAATGGGTACGAAACGTTGGCAGATATACAAGTGATGCGGTTCCAGCTTGGAAACCCAGAAGTAGATAGTCCATTGTATTGTTCATCGAATATATTGATCCGGCCAATTTTGATTGGCTTTAATTTCATCCTTGGTTAGAATTGGTATACATATATGTACAATGAAGCCATTGTTCTGACTAAACACTTGGTATAGGAAGATTCAATTCCTTACATAAAACATGTATATAATATATAATTTAGGAATAATTAAAGCCTAGCTGTGCATTACGATTTAAAAAAGAATATCTGGAATTGTGAAAATCGAGGTATCGAGCTATCGTTAAATATTTGATTAAATTGAAAGGTAAGCCGATATACGTATACTTAATACTCTTGATAGTTATTGTACCTTGGGACCTGGAAGCCCGACTTCTGTGTTATCGAAAATATCCATCCAGTTAATGACATATCAAACCGTCGAACTAGTCTAATAGGCATATCTAGAACGCTGAGTATTTTATATGAAATCGTCTATCGCATAGTTCACGTCAATTTATACATGAAAACAATTTCTGCAGAATTTATCCGCAAATATCTGAATATCGATTAGAAGCGAGCAATAATGAAAGCATTACGCTCAATCTGTGTTCGATTTCAAAAAGCTACTGACTGCTTAAGTTGTGTTGTTACCGCGGATGTAAAAATGTACAATTCTACAATTTAGAAGCAAAGCCATAATCAATAGAATTGAAGCTCAAGAAATTCCTTGCTCAAAAATCTATTGGAAAAATTCTTGCTTCAATTTTTTGGAATTGCTATGGTCATGATTGATTTTCTAGGTAAAGGTAAAAGCATTACTGATGGATATTATTTGAAATTACTTTACGTGAAAAAAATAAGTAGGAAAAACGCGAAAAGTTATCCAAGATTCGAATTACTTGAACACGCGTCTGAAACGTGGAAAATTTCTTTCAACAAAAAAATGATAGATGCTGCATATTTTGCATGTCCATTAATCAACAATACGAGGAATTTCTTAGTCAACTACAGTAGCAAATAAAGATATTCAAAATACTTTATTATTTTATATATAAACTTATATACGCATGAAGATGTATTTTCTCGGGTTCTCTAGGCACGTGTGAGAGTTGTGCCCTGAGAAGGATCGTCCTTTCAACGTTTCAACGACATCTCACTCATCTCCTGAACCTGGTCTGTCGCTTACTGATGCTGAGGATCGTCTGACTTCTCTGGCGCGCCTACTTATATGTTGCTGCTTTAGTGGGGAATGTTTCCTTACTAACGTCGCGTGCGTTTGACTGCTTATAATTTGTCCCAATATCTGTCTATTCTGCAGTCGGTCCATGTGATTGTATGGATAATGCGCTCTGTCACGGTTTATTTCATTCTTATTCTGTAAGTCAGCCAAAAACGGACTCTATATGTGCGGCAATTATCCGGTTTATTAAGGCTGTTAGATCTCTTCTCTATCTCGACCGCTTCGCCTATAATTCTTGTAGCTAAGTTGTCGCTCTTCGTTAACACCTCGGTGTTGTCAACATCGATAGAGTGTTCTATTATGAGCCTATGTCGCGCAAACGATAATGTTGGTTCTTTTTTGAATACAGCGTTTCTGTGTTATTCTCTTCCAATGTTGATTTGACTATTCGTCTGCCCCACATAGGATTGATCGCATCCTAAACTCGGCAAACACATAAACGCAATTGTCAGGAAAAAAAACCACATCATCGTTAGCACAACATAGACTCTTAATAGGACACTATCGAAAACCTAGCTACGAGAATTATAAGAGAAACTGTCGAGGTACAGAAGAGACCTCTAACCTCAGTAAATGTGACGACTGCCGATACCTGTCTCACACTTGGAAATCGCTTCTGGCTGACTTAACGAATAAAATTGTAACGAACCAATTACATATACGCAGTCGAGAGTACGAGAAGTCAGTAAAGAAATGCTCCCCACCAAAGCAGCACTAGGCGCGTCACTAGATAAACGTTGGACGATCTTCAATGTCAGTAAGCGACGGACCAGCACTAGAAGAAGATGGGTGAGATCTCGTTGAAACATCGAAACAGTCCTTCTCGGGACACAACTCACACGCGGCTTAGAACCAGAGAAAATACATCTTCATCGTACATGTGTGAAAACATCAAGTGTGACGTGTACATATATACCTTTATATATGTATATACATACACACATATGTATATATATATATATATATATATATAAAGCAAAAGAGATTATGCTGAATAAAAAAATATAATAAAAAGAATATGCCCTCGTATTGTCGATTAATAAAAGTGAAGTTTTATACCCGTTGTTTCAAAAATTAATAAATGGTTTAATAATATTTAACGATATTCATATAAACGATTGTTATAATAAAACTGTCCGCATAGTATTCGTATATATAACACATTTATAAACAGTCAATATTTATACAGAGTATTGTATACTGTTCAAATCGATAACTAAAAAAGCTCTCTTCAAAACGTCGAAACTTTTTTGCAACTTCCAATAAATTCATTAGTGCTTGCTGTAATGAATTTCAATGGAAGCACCCATTTATTTTCAGAATCATAAATTAAAAACTATGACTGCGTAATAAATTGGTTAATGTATTGCGAAGATAATTTTACCGATACATATTTCACTTTGCAGAACTGAAAAAACGCATGCGGGCTCGCAGGCTTTAGAATTTTGTTTATCTACAGCTGTTACCAACGAAAAAGATAGAATACAAAGTAGAAATTCTAATGTGTCCCCAATTGTACATCAAGTTTATATGAGTTAGGATATTTGAAAGAGATTTGTGTTCTACTATTTTAATATCACCATTAGGTGTATAGTAATTATAGTTATATACATATATTATAATTTTTCTTCTTTTATATATATATATTTATATATATATTTATATAGGGGAGGAGGGGGAAACTGCGCTCACCTAAGCAAACACTTTGTTTTTTGTAAGTAACTTTATTCAGAGGACCATAAAAATTTATTCGAGTAAAGAATAGTAAATATTCTGGCATTTAGTTAAAGCATTTGGACTAAAATAAATTTTGTTTTCTAGTTCATACAAAAACATATGATGAGTGCTTTGAGCGCAATTGCCCACGTCATTGGGGGTAATTGCGATCACTTGTTTTCAGGTATTTATATTATAAATTATAAAATAAACAGCTACTAATATTGAAATATTTATTGGCAAAATTACGAAACCACAAATAAACTTAAAAATAAATTCGACACAGTGCAATAAGGTAAAGTGACCGAATACATAATATCAAGTAATCGCAAAAAAACAGAACTGAAAACTAACAACGAAAAATAAAATCCTTTTACAGACAAATGTCACACACGTAGCCCTCAGCTTTATGAACACAGCTACATTCAGCGTGAGCCCAACCTCCGCAAATTACGCAACGAAACCACAATTCGCGATCTCGACCGAACTCGCCGCAAAGGAAACAAACATTATTTTCTGTGTCTTGCATGTCTCCTATGTCATCAGGTTCGTTGTCATCAGTAATTCCAGTCATGGTAACATCCGAATCTTCACTAGAACTTTCGACAAATCTAATTGTTTTCGTTACTTTGCGCACTCTTTCCTCTTTCACCTTGCTAATATTCAATTTTTCCAGCTTTTCTTCCTTTTTCTTTTGTCTTTCTTCCAAAATATCTTTCATTGGTGTTGACGTGATTATTTCAGAACTCTGTTTTTTTCTAGCCTGCCTTTTATTTGGCTTGGAATTGGTTGCAGAAACTATAGGGAGGGGAAAGATATCTTGTAGCGATGTTTCAAGAGCTTGAAGCTTTGCAATGGCAGGTTTGCCGCTATTTTTAGCATTAAAAGATTTTTCATTAATAGTAGGACCCTTTGTTAGTATTGAAGTTGACACAGAATGAGAAAATGTTAACACTTTACTAGTGGAAGGTTGAACAATATTCGCTGTGGGTTTCGAATTTTGGTCATTTTCCAGTTCAATCACATCGTCGTCGAATATGGCGGAGTTAAAAGGATATATCCCGGCGGAACTAAATCCTCTAATCCCCTTTTCAACTGACGCAACCCTTCCGTAGGCTTTGTTAAACAATTCTGCAATGTCATATTTTGTTATTTTTATGTTTATTTTCATAAATAACTCGCATTCACGATAGTAAGCCTTTTTTAAAGGACTGTAAAAACAAATGTCTAAAGGCTGTAGCCGGTGCGAAGTGTTTGGAGGGATAGAAAGAAAAACTATTCCATTTTCTCGGCAGAAATTGTAGCAATTGAGAGAAATATGACTGGTATGGTTATCAGCAATCAAAAGAACGGGATTGTCCTTTGTAGCTTTTGACTGCTTCGTAAAATGTTTTAACCACTCATAAAACAATTCCTCGGTGATCCAACCTGATTTCGAGCATTTGAATATTGATCCTGGAGGTCCATTTTTCTGTAGCTGCGTAGTCATTCTTTGCCGTGCGAATATAAACATAGGAGGAATAAAAGCTCCAGATGCGCTAAAAGCACGGTTTGGCCGCGTTCTCCACTTGTTTCTATTCCTATCTGTTTTTGACCTTTAGGCGCTAGAATTCTATTTGGCTTATGAACTGTATTAATCCCTGTCTCGCCCATATTATAAATAGATGAAAGATCAAATTTGTAACGCTCCATCACAGCTTCCAAATTTCGAAAGAAGTTGCTACGTTCTCTTTAGAAAAAGCTGTAACCCTGTTGAGACTAGTTGCCTCTGGCTTTCTAAGGCTAATCTGTGGATTTCTGTTTAAAAATCTCTGAAGCCAATCTTTACCGGCTAATTGAGTAGCTTCATTAAACATATTTTTTATGTTATTTGCTTTCGCAAATTGAAACGCAATCTTTCTGAGTTCATGTACTGTAAGTCCGTAAAATTGATTTGATAATTTTAAGACGTGGCTCCGAATCAAACGTTCTTCTTCTGCAGAAAATGTAGATTTTCTTCCTAGTCGCGGGTCATAATAATTCTTTTTCAGTCTATCTCGGAGGGAACTAAATGGAAGTTTAAAAGCGCGTGACACTTCCCTAATTTTTCTTCCGGATCTCACAGCTTCTATGGCAGCCCTCATTGCTTCTGGGGACCATTCTGCTTTAGTTGTTGTCCTTTTTCTATTACGAACCATCTGATATCAAAATAATTATAATAATAAATATAATTGTCGACCGTGTCGAAGGTTTTTGAAAGAATAGTTCTGGTCAGGATGACAAAATTCATCGAAAAACACAAAATATTAAACAACACACAAAATGGTTATATCAAAGGGCGATCAACAGCCAGAGCAATTTACCAACTTATGGAAAGAATTATAAATAATATATCTAACAAACTGCCGATGGCCTGTGTGTTTATGGATCTTTCGAAGGCCTTCGATAGTGTACATCACGAAGTCTTGTTGGAAAAGTTGGAGCTGATGGGATTCAGAGGCGTGGCATCAGATTGGATCCGTTCATATTTGTGTGGCAGAATGCAGTGTGTGCAGGCGGTTGATGCGGGGGGATGCATGGTGAGGTCACGTCCGGAACCAGTTACCCTGGGTGTTCCGCAGGGTTCTATTTTGGGACCTTTACTTTTTCTACTATACATAAACGATCTCCCGGACGCTACGGAATCTTTAACGGTTCTCTTCGCAGATGACACATCCACAGTCATAGACTCTGGTAATGAAGACTTGAGTATGGCCATATCAGAAAATATACAAGTGTTAGGAAAGTGGTTTGCTGCGAATAACCTACACTTAAATCTACCCAAAACCCATCTGCTGACCTTTGGTAACAGTTTACCCACAGATGTGGTGGTGGGTGATGAAGTGCTTGCCTCTAAGTATGACGCGCCATTTCTTGGCCTTAGGGTTGACTCTGAGCTGTCCTGGAGACCTTACATCAACGAACTGTCTGGGGCTGTCTCGGTTATGCTACTGCTTACGTGTTATTTCTCGTAACGTTGGTGTGGAGGCGCGACTGCTGTCTTACTTCGCCTATGTACATTTCTGGGGCAATTCCATTGACTGGCGGAGGATATTTGTCCTCCAAAAGTCATGTATTAGAGCAATTAATGGCATGAAACCAACCGAGAGTTGTGTGGGTGTGTTTCGATCTGCCACAGTACTAACAATGCCCACAATTTATATACTCCAGTGCGCGCTGCATGTGAAAATAAACTATAATGAATTTTTTAAAAAATATGAAATGAGCCATAGACATGCTACGCGAAACCTTCGTAATATGCATCTTGTGCCCCCACGAACGTATTTTACAAAAATACAAAAAAATGTTGTTCACCATTGCGTAAGAATATACAACCACATACCGCTTCGGATTAAGAGCTTGCCGTTGGCCCGGTTTAAAAGTATTTTTAAGTTTTGGCTAATAGAGCAAGAATTCTACTTTGTGGAAGATTTCCTTAAAACAATTGTAGACATTGGCCTATAGCATAGGTCAACTGCACGCATATACATGTATATACATATACTTACTATCTATTTTAACTTGTGATTGTTTTTTCATTGTTATATATTTTATACTTATGACATATTCTATGTTTTTTGACATTATGGAACGTAATAAATATTATTATTATTATTATAAATTATTAACCATAATTATTAAGGTTTACAGTCAAAATACACGTTGGGGCAATGCCGCTAAGTAACGGGGAAATCACGCTCGGGATGAGCGGAATTGCCCCGAACCCACATGTTTCACAAAAGTGCCAACAAACTTTTTTTAGGTTAGAATAAATTAACAGTATTTGCATTAAAATATGTCCAAAATATACTCTATCGAATAAATAAATAACATAATATTAAAGATAACATGATTGCAACTTACTTTGAAAACACTTAAACACAAATATTAGATGAAAATCACTATATTAATGTTTTTAGTAAGGAAAACCAATAGACGCGCAGATCGACTCGGGAATGGCTGCGATAGGTTCGGAGCGCTACTAAGACGGAATGATGTCAAGTGGGACATAGTAAACTGGTCTGGGTTTAGTAAAAATGCGGTGAGCGTCATTCCCCTCTGAGCGCCATTCCCACCCACTCCCTTATATAAGAACAATTCTATACACACACTCACGTGTGTGTGTGTGTGTGTAAAATTTTTCTTCTTCCACTTAATGTTGCTAAAATAATTTGATGCAAGAAAAGACTAAATCATATTAAATAGTACATTTGAAAATAGTAAAAGTTCTTATAAGCAGAGGATTTGACTTATTTCATTATTTTTTTTATATACCTAATTATAACACATAGAAACGCATAATGTTTTGTGCACACCAAAAATGGCTGGCAGTATAAAAGTTAACTGATACCATTAGCAAATTAGGTTGCGTTCATTTGATAAACAGCTACATATGAACATTTCAAATGACAATATAAAAAAAGTTTCATTATAAAAAGCATGTATAATAAATGTTCAACGCTAGATGCTTTAATTTCAATACTTAACGCGATTATTAGCTTCAGTTACTAAAGGTATTCTTTAAATTTGTTATATGATAAGCGTTATTAGTATTATGTCAGAACCCCTTTTTTCCTGGTTTTCCTCCAGGTCAATTACCCAAATAATAATCTGAATCTCCTAACAAACAATAACAATAAAAATAATATTGTGGTATACTTTAGCAATTTTCATTTTATAAAATAGTAATAAGAAAGGGTCAAAAAGTACATAACAAAACAGCTAACAAAATACTAACATTACTTGAATCAAAGACAAGTAACTAACACTTAATTTTTTAAATTTCAGAAATGAACATTAAATGTAACTCCATACGGAAATGATGTCATATATTAGTAATAAATTTAGATATGGTTATTATATTTTGTTTTTAATTTTACATAAACATTTTTAATAATTTTCTCAATGAGAAATGACTTTAAATTAACCCAAGTTTTACTCTTAAAGTTATTGTACACTTTGCATTTTTTGTAGATAAATATTAGTGACAATAAAATATGTTATGTCTTTCCGTGATTGCGGAATATTCTAAAGAAAATGTGAATCTTCTTCACAGAGGTGAAATTAATGTACTGGTGAAAATGTGATGAACATGTTAGTCGATATATGAGAATGTCAATCTAGAATACTTAGTGGAACAGTTAATACGCAAGCATAAAACACTCCACATTCATATAATGTGTCGGGAAATGATAATTTGTGTAATTTAATAATATATTATTTTAAATAAAAGCATTCCAGAATCTGGTTCTATGTCCTTTTTAAAACCAAAAATATCAATAGTAAGCAAAAATATAATATATATAGCTTACTTGCCATACACAGTTAACTTTATCCACAACTTTTAAAAAGTATATTATAAATAATAATAATATTTAACTTATCCATCAATAATTGTATATTTTTAACAATACTCTAAGAGATCGTTGGTCGTGCCGGTACATAAACGGAAGACTGTCTTATCGATAGAAAACAGACCTATTTCAATATTAAATGAGTTTTCCATTTACATATGTGTGCGTATATGAGCGTGCGTGAGTGTGTGGATTCGTGTGTGGGCGCTAGCGTGCGTGAGTGAGGGCGCGCGCGCGTGCGTGGGTGCCTGAAGTGGCCCATAAAAATATTAAGACAATGCGTTTTTTGATAACAGTCAAGTTGTTCGAGAAAAATTGAATTAATAGAGATTTCACCCATTCTCTTTATTAGTGTCAAATACCAAGTTAATATCTACTTATTCCCCAAACTTAAAACTTTTTTCCCGCAAAGAAGTTTCGATCATATGAGAACTTATTACAACAAAGGAGATATATTTTAAGGATCTAGAAAAAAAATATTGTACCACATTACAGCATTGTTGCTCCAAGTCTGTTCTAATTTGAAGAGGATATGTTGAAAAATATTAAGAAGTTTATAAGTTTAGTTCATCACTTTCATTTCGAGTGTCACTTCCCGTCAAATCGTCCTCGTATAGTACTAGTTTCAGAGCATAATGGTTGCAAATAAAGAAGTACATTTTATTATAAATTAATAATTTGACACTTTTCTTATTTTCATGCAATGTACTGAAAATTGTACACTGAGGACAGGTCATCCAATAGCAAATCTGGTTATTAAATTTTATTTTTGAACGTGTTTAAATACTTTTCCAACTGCATTACAGACATATTGGTTTTTAGGTAATAAAATTGTTACTGAATAAATACTAAATGGAGTAAAATGTATATCAACAATATAATATTCTAGCTTACTGTGATTTTCTTTGAGATGATTACTGATATTTTTATCATAACTACAAGTATAATTACCGTAGAATTTTATTACGAGTAGTTTAATGGAAAAGATACAGTAGAGCAATATCAGTCCATAAAGAATAGCTTCATTAATTATAAAATCGAATATTTAACTAATGTACAACAATTATTTTATTTTTAAACTAATTTAAGTATATTATTTGCCATAAAACTTTTGTTAAATAGCGAAAATATTCTCACATCATCAAGTTCGTGTATGCTAAATAAATATGCATGGAAGTATATGTACATAACATATATGTATATGTATGTATATGCCACTTCGTTGTTTATGATATTCATATGTTCCTTATACACGTACATATGTATATTAATGTCATCTCTTACAAGCAAGATCTATTCTCTCCCCTAATTATTGTGTACTAGATGTATTAGTTCTTACTACAGTAAAACCTGTGTTAACGGCCACCTGACTAAAGCGGCCACCCGAGTTTCAAAGTTCCCCGAATCGACTACAAGGTAATTCCCATACACAAATACCCGTTAATTACGGCCACCTTGT
>JAVIWB010005545.1:0-75003 GCA_031893035.1 Dermolepida albohirtum | reverse complement strand
AGATTCGTCTGACATCGAATTTTCGTATACAGTACTGAAATATGTATCACACTCCCGAAATTCTCTAAACTTATCAAGCAAAAAACGTAATTATTATTATTATTATTGAAATTTCTGTTAGACTTACCGTGTATTGTAAGAGATTTTGATAAACCAGGGTTTGGTCTTGGAAGGTTTTTGACATATAATTGATCTTCTACCGATAGAACAACGAACGTATTTCTTATTAAAAAATCTACAATGTCTTGTGTATTTCTTACATTTTCTAAATCCATTTTCACAATTTTTAAATCACTGAAAATATCACTAAACAAATATTAAAATACTTAACCTAACTTTGTTATTCCCCCAACTGCTGTAATTTGCGATTCGGGCCGAGAATGTCAGCCTCGAGTATATTCGGTAGTTCGGCGATTGTGATTCGATGAGAGGCTCAGTTCAAATTGGCTTCAGGCTAAATAATACATACATACATTGATATCTAAACAATATCTACTTGAAACAATAAAAATACTCCTGTTAAAACTTAAAACATATTATTTGCGTGGAGGAAATATTGAGAAACTGTACAAGAAGAATGTAAACCTTTAGACATCTTTATATCATTAAATAAATACTTAATTTATCCTATTAATAATGCTTTCTATATTATTAAAAAATTCAAAAATCTCACAATAAAGTTAGAAAAATCTATTAACTTTTTGAATATTTTTTCTTCTTTGTTATCTTAAATATGTAGCTAATACTTTACTGTAATTTCCATAGAAATTGAGAATTTTTTTGACTGCTGTAGTGCGTTATAAATTTTCATTGAGAGGCAATGAGTGGCCGGGCCTCAAATATTCGTGTTTAGTAGGGATATACATAGATCAAGCATGAAGTTGGTCGGGGCAAGTATACGCGCTCGTACATTCGCACGGAATTAAAATGAAATGATAAATTTGTACTTTGCTTGTAATGCCGGTTTATTTAAAACTATTTTCTTATTGTTTATAAGATAAATTCTGAATAAAAGATGATAATTAATTTATAAAGAATTTTAAAAGTATACATATTATTCTTGTTATAATTCCAAGATTTAGATGGTGAGGCACTGCCTCACCTGCCTCACCTGACCAGCCGCCACTGCATTAGACTGTTGCTAACTTCATGAACTTCAAATGAAATTACCAACAATCCAATGAACAAATTTGAGACTCGGTAATTTTGATGGAGCCTGCCGTTGATTAACTTAATCACTGAAGGATTCCACATTAATTTTCGTGTTCTGTATACGTATTTCGACAACTAAATTGTCATCATCAGCAGATAATTAAACAGTGTCGCACCTGGAAAACTACGGCAAAAATACCCGTACGAAAACACATTCCGCAAACGATCTGTACCGTTGAAAGCCAAAATAGAAATGTGCGTTTTTCAGGTGCGACACTGTTTAATTATCTGCTGATGATGACAACTTAGTTGTCGAAATACGTACACAGACCACGAAAATTAATGTGGAAAGGGGTTATATATCAACCTTCAGTGATTAAATTTAAGACACGTAACACTCTGGTATTTACCTCATTATATCATTGTGATAAATACTAAATAACAGTGACTAGCCCTGAAAATGACATCTTGCGTAGAGACCAGCGAACTAGCCGAACGTGAGATGTATAGCGTTTTAGTTTCTTAAATACTCAGATAGCTACGCTAACATACGAACAGCTGGGACAATTTCACCAAACAGCAATTAAAAACTTGCGAGTAAATTGAAATCAATCAACTGTTCGCAGACAAGAGCAATGGTAGATTCGTAAATTTCACGTTTCATGTAACTCCAACAATCGTCAGTCCATCTATATTTGTCTACAAATACCTTAATTAACTAGACTATTGATTGAAATAATATTGTAATGCCCTATACCAATACTAATAACTGTTATTTAGTATATTGTTATCGAGTTAATTATGGTGTTTGCGGACAGAGCCATATAGACTGACGATTGTTGGAATTACATAAAACGTACGTATCTATCTTCTGTCTACCAACGATTGATTTCAATGTTATTTATTATTACTTGTTTTCAATATAATTTAAAATCTACACAAATTGTATAATAAATAAAGAGATTAGATCTAAAGATTTAATAAGTTAGATACTCCAGTTGTATCTTGTTTGTACGATTGTCTTTATTGCATTAGGAGTTTTGTATGGTTTATTTTGATGACGTGGCAAATACGAACGTCGAAGCTGCCATCGATTTACAAGCCAAAAAAGAACACTTGATGCGTGCGTGTATTTTAATTTAAACAATGATGCCATATTTTATTAAATGCAGCTCCAAATTTCATTATATACGATTTGAATAAACTTTAAAAAATAGTTTCGCTTAAGCTTTCTTTGTGATGTGTATATGAAGAGAGAAAAAAACCTACAGATAACAAATGTTTTCTTTCAAAAACAATTTTGTTTCTTAATGCAAAGTTATATTGGTGGTAGCTTCTCATAATTCTGTTTACACATCCAAATATAAACGTTTTTGTTTTGAAATTGCATTTAAACATTAATTTTTTTTTTAAATTCAATAACTTCGACTCTGATCGAACAACCTGTATATATTAAAAAATAAATTTAATTAAACTTCCCATATTATATCTTATCAAAGTAAATTAATATCAAGAAGTAGCGATATATAAAAAATAATTAGCCCATTAGCCCTAATTAAATAAATAATTAGATTAATATTATGTTTCCAAGCTTATCATTAATTCTTTGATTTATACACATTTTTAGAATCTTTGGTATCAGTGATAGCATCGTTTGTAACTACGAACTCCTATTAAAGCAATAAAAGATTGTTTATTATTTATTATATTTGTTGTTGTCCTGAAGGAACTGGAGTTTCTTTAAGTCTACGTCTTGTTGCCCGCTATGATGCTGTTCGTGGATATAGGATCTGAAATTGCTCTCATCGCCAACTCATTCATGATGTTCTTTCATAAGAGAATAAAGTTCCTTCTTTTCCTATAGGAACTGGATTTTTCTTTTATAAGTCTACGTCTTGTTGCCCGTTATGATGCTCTTCATGGATATGGATCCTATATCTAATGGCTCTCATCACCAACCTATTCATGATGTTCTTTCATAAGAGAATCAAGTTCCTTCTTGTCCTGAAGGAACTGAATTTTTTTTTTATAAGTCTACGTCTTGTTGCCCGTTATGATGCTGTTCGTGGATATAGGATCTGAAATGGCTCTCATCACCAACCTATTCATGATGTTCTTTCATAAGAAAATCCAGTTCCTTCTTGTCCTGAAGGAACTGGACTTTTTTATGTCTACGTCTTGTTGCCCGTTATGATGCTCTTCATGGATATAGGATCCCTAATGGCTCTCATCACCAACCTATTCATGATGTTCTTCCATAAGAAAATCCAATTCCTTCTTGTCCTGAAGGAACTGGATTTTTCTTTTATAAGTCTACGTTTTGTTGCCTGTTATGATGCTCTTCATGGATATAGGTTCCCAAATGGCTCTCATCACCAACCTATTCATGATGTTCTTTCATAAGAAAACCCAGTTCCTTCTTGTCCTGAAAGAACTGGATTTTTTTTTATGTCTACGTCTTGTTGTCCGTTATGATGCTGTTCGTGGATATAGGATCTGAAACAGCTCTCATCACCAACCTATTCATGATGTTCTTTCATAAGAAAATCCAGTTCCTTCTTGTCCTGAAGGAACTGGATTTTTTTTTATGTCTACGTCTTGTTGTCCGCTATGATGCTGTTCGTGGATATAGGATCTGAAATGGCTCTCATCACCAACCTATTCATGATGTTCTTTCATAAGAAAATCCAGGACAAACTGTACTGTGGCGCATCTCAGGCCCAGAACATAATTTAAATGAGGCAAACGTATTCTCGAAACATGTCAAAATTATTATATCTCTCTTAAACTTAAACAATTATTTTCCATCATCATTCTATAGAGATAAGAGGTTTAGGATTGTTCAGAACAAGGCGAAGGCACGCTTTTAACTACTTTGATCTGTTTTAAATGCTTTGTATGACTGGTTTAAATGTATTTTCGATAGAGCTGGTCCATTGCAGGAATTATTCGATATTTTCAACGATTCAGTAAAACATGTTTTGCTTTGCGACTCAGTATTTGAGACGAATTTGTTCAATAAATTTATCAATTTTAGAAATATCAGCGCATAGTTGGGCCACTTATTAAAACCAACTATAAACACATGCTAGTTGGCAGATTACGCGGTACGCGATTGCGGCATTTAAACCAACGTACAACAGAGCTCTTTAAATGAATAATTTCCGATATTTGTTCAAATACTGACCGTTAACATATTTCCGGGAGTATACACTTGTTGATCTTCAGGTAGTGACCTTTCATTCAAAACGAATCCTATACCAAAGTAAAAGGATAGAGCATAGGAAGCAAATATCAATAACCACATGAACCCATTGCTGATACCCGTCCAGAAGGCTCTCTTGATATTATTCTTACAAGCCGCGTCTAGATGCGTCCTATATCTGTCTATTTCTTTCTGCTGTCCTCCGAAGGCGAATACTGTCTTGATCGCCCCCAGTACCTCTTCGGCGATAGCACCAGCCGATCCGTACAAATCCATTTCTTTTATTGAGAAATTCGTCGTTAACTGTGAATAATTAATCGTTTAATATAGTGCGTAATTCCGTATGTATTTTGACCAGGAATTCGATACCTACCCATCCAACGAATCCCAAACAAACTATATTCACTGGTAGACTGATTAGGCATATCAGAGCTAGCTGCCAACCCCGAACAAGACCGATTATGATTCCGGAAATGGTGGTTGATAAAAAGTAACAGAACGTCCCCACTTTATCTCCTAAACCTTCTTCGATTTTTAATATATCCCTAAAATCAGATTTGAACTAACAATATAGCAAAGAATATTAATGATTACAATAAGGAAGCATGAGTAGCTTATTTCAACCTATTTTTCGAGAAAAATGTCTCATGGTCTTACTGAAAAGTTTGAAATTGGTGCCCATTAAAAATAAATATAGTGTCATTTAAGTCGTCCATTTCTTTGAAATCTGTTTCCATTCTTATCTTTTGGATGTCATTTTCCTGTTCTTAGAAATCCTTTTCCACTGTTGGATCCATCTAGTTCTGAGGCATTTTGCCTTTAGTATACTATCAATTGTTCTTGTAAGATTCTTTTTTAATTAATAAAAGTTCTTCTCTTCTCAGCACACGACGAAACCATTTTATTTGTTGCCATTTTACAAATTGTCTGATTTATTCTTCTCCATACAACTATTTCTTCTCTTCATTCTACTCTTACGTCTTTCCCTTCCCAATATTTTTCTCTCCTATATGCGACGTATATAAATCGGCGCAAAAGTTATATATGACATTATCTCCTCTTAAATTTCGAATCGAAAATTTCATCATTCTTCATACGTCTTCGGGAGGTGTTCAAGGTTCAGATTTTTAGCCCACAAATAATGTCGACATACTACTGTGGGCAAAAAATAGTAAGACTTTGTTCATAATTTTTAAATTCTTAATTTATTCTTCAAAATCTATTTCGTCCCCCTCAAAGTAATCCCCCCCGACCCCAATACACTTGTGCCAACGTTTCTTCCAATTCTCGAAACAGTTGTTAAAGTCAATTTCAGGAATAGCCTTCAATGCACGTAGCGATTCACGTTTAATGTCTTCAATTGACTCAAAACGGTTTCCCCGGAGCGGTCGTTGATGTTTGCTGAATAGCTAGAAGTCACACGGAGCTAAACTAGGCGAATACGGTGGTTGCGGCACGATATTGGTTGAAAATTTGGCGAAACACTCACGAAGAATTAATGCAGTATGCGACGGTGCATTATCGTGGTGCAAAAACTAAGAGTTGTCGGCCCATAATTCTGGCTCACCTTTGATACGATATTCGGCCGATTGATCGTCTGTTTGCGGGTCGTAAGCGTAGATCCAAGTCTCATCTCCAGTTATGATGCCTTTCATTTTGTCTTGATAGTCGGAAAGCATTGTTTCACAGACGTCAACGCGACACTGTTTTTCGGAAAAATTGTGTGATTTTGGAACAAATCGTGCTTTCACTTTTCTTAGGCCCAAGTGATCTTTCAAAATGGTTTTCACTGATCCTTCCTATATTCCAACGATGCCGGTAAGGTCTCTGACTGTTAATCGTCGATTCTCAAGCATCAATTCCTTGATTCTATTGACGTGTTGATCATCAGTTGATGTTGATGGCCGTCCTGGACGTGGTTCGTCATCAACGCGTTCTCGACCCTCTTTGAATAATTTGTATCAATCAAAAACACTTGCTCGCGACAAACAATTATCACCGAAGGCCTTTTGCAACATTCTGAACGTTTCGGCACCAGAAATTTTATTCCGTACACAAAATTTAATGGAACTTCTTTGTTGAATAATTTCACTCATTGTAAAAGTCGCCGAATGCACTTTTTGTACTTCAGAAAGACAAGCGTATACTAAACACTAATGATTATTTTGATGTGACATTTGGCACAGATGTCACTGACAGTCACACCAACCTAGAAAAAAAATATTTCGACGAATGGGTTTTCGCGCGAAATTTAAATTAAAAAGTCTTACTATTTTTTGCCCACAGTAGTATGTGGATAAAGATAGCTACGATTTAGAATAAAGAATTTTTAATATTATTTTTTCGCATACGTTTCCTTTTTGACTTCAAAGTTTCTTCCCAACATTCATTAACACATTAACACTATCGGGAAATATATTACCTGACGCAGAACAAAAATTTGTATACTAATGTATTTTAGTGAAAAATATGTTACTGTTAAATGATTGAGTTTTTGTACTAAATTCGGCTTTCGCAGTATGATTAATATCTTAACAATATATCAAGACCTCCTCCTCACATCTGTTCCGGTTACACCAATCGTTGCCTCATCTACGGATGTTTTATCAACTTATTCCGCCTCAAAAATACATAATTTCGACCGTGTATTTGATTTTAATTTCATAAACTTTAAAATTGATTATAAGAACTCGCAGGAACTCCACGTAGAATATCATCCTGGCATCTGCACAATCTACGCATTTACGGCGCAAGAGCTATTGTTAATTCATAAAAGGCCGTTTTGTCAACATGCAGATGTTCTTGTGTACACAAATAATATTCTTTTACTTCTTACAATAGGAGTAGCACATCCGCTCGCACCATAATATTGTAGATAAGAAATGTATGTACGTTCATATATACATATGTATGTATGTACATATATAATCCCAAACATATGTATGTATGTAATTTTGCAAGCTCAATATATTTGTGTGAAACACATCTAATATACATATATGATAGATCGTCTAGAAAATGTATTACTTTAATATATATATGTATGTACGAGGGTGGTCCCAGAAGTACCCGACCTAACAAAGAAAACACAAAAATTTTGGAAAGAAATAATACAGTGATATTTTTCAAACAACTACCGCCATCTCTAGGTCAAGCCGGGTTAAATTTGTTTCGTATGTACTAGTGCATTCTGTATCCTTTACCAGGTGTACCGGAAAGTCCTTACCGGTTTTTTCGTAACAAAACTACG
The DNA here is from genome assembly GCA_031893035.1 of Dermolepida albohirtum. Classification (NCBI taxonomy): domain Eukaryota; kingdom Metazoa; phylum Arthropoda; class Insecta; order Coleoptera; family Scarabaeidae; genus Dermolepida; species Dermolepida albohirtum. The sequence goes on along the minus strand of JAVIWB010005545.1, from coordinate 67,396 downwards.
TAAATGGGAAAATGTATTTATTCAAAGTGTCGGCTATTTGATTCTATACATCTTGCTCATCTTTCAGGCAATTTATGGGTGCCATCCCAAAAAAACTTTGTCCTTTGAGCAAAACCATTCATCGATATTCTTCGATATTTTTTAATATCTGTCAAATATCTTTATATACCAGGTGTACTGGAAAGTTATTAGCGTTTTTTCGTAAAAAAACTACGTAATTTCCAAGAAAATGAAGCAATTTATTTATTCAAAGTATTGGCCATTTGATTCTACACATTTTGCCCATCTTTGAGGCAATTTATGGATGCCAAAATGTCCTTTCAGCAAAACCATTCATCGAGCAATTTTCTAACTTCTTCGAAATTGGCGAAGTGCTGCTCTGCAAGCGCGTATCCCATTTAATCGTCTGTGTTTGGTTATTGATAAATGTTTTATTAATTTTTTTACTGGAAAATTAACACCTTATCCTTCCTCTTATTCTATAAATGGTAGTATACTTTTGAAAACTAATTCAGTGAAAGATTTAAGAATATTTATGATAACTGCTTGAATTTCTATTTACATGTTCAAGGTATGTGTCTCTCAGCGGTTAAAACATTAAGACTTAGTCCATGGTGTAGCAAATACTTCAATGGCAGATCTATTCTCAACATTATATTTTGTCTTTAGTCGATGCAAGCTTGAACATGGATCTAAAATTTGGCATCCTTTCTAGAATACTCAAAAATTTACTGCAGAAAAAGTTCAACGTAGTTTTCCAAAATTTTACGGTACAAAACTTCTGGTATTCATCCAGATAAAGGAATTGTGTACATTTGCTTATAGGAACAACATAACATTCAATCTTTGTCGGATGGAAGAAAGCAAAATATCGCACGTTTTTGAACGGATCCACTTCCTCATTGATGTTAACCCTTACACCTTTACGTATCATTATCTTTGTAAATGGCCCTGATCTATCCTTGGCCTCCTGAGTTGCTTTTCTTTCTATGGAGATTTCTTGGCAGTTTTAGGACCTATGACATGTTCCTTTCTACTTTTTTTTTGATTATAAGTTTTGCACTATGTAACAGTTCGCTTGATCAGAGCCTTACTTGACTGAGTAAATGTAAGGTGCTTACGTATGGTGCCCCCAGGGGAACATTAATTATCGCAAGTCCATGCCATCAGACAACTTTCAGTATATCATCTTACACCTTAGTTTAGCTTGGATTTATCTCGGGACCCTCAAGAGCACTAATTCTCGTAGTTATACCCTAGTTAACCCCGAGCTCCTGCGTGAATACTAGCAAGACAACCCCTTACAGACTTCTTACAAACTCTCATTGAAACGTCTTTAAATAATCTATATTCTACAGAACTGGATGTTCACCTTTTGATATGTTAAAGCATGATCATCCGTTGTAGGTACAAACGCAGTTAATCATTCAAATTTTGCATTTTTTAACGATTTAATTAAAAATTACTGATGATGGCAACTTAGTAGACACTATTATACATAAACGACGTTTATAATACACATTTCAATTCGGCACAAATTTCTAATACTTACTCAGTTATACGACTTGTAAAGTCGCCAGTTTGGTTGACATCGTACCATCCTATATCTTGATTAAGTACACTTCTCATAAAGGCGGCTCGTATTCTGCTGACCTAAAATTTATATTTAAATGAACGATTCGATTCCACTCAACATAATATAACTCAAGTACCTGATTAATACAAGTTATATTAAAGAAGTAAATCGAGATGTAAGAGAAAATCAAAACGACCAATCCTACTATCGAACAATTGATAACGAATGAATAAATGACACCTTTTAAGGCGTTCACGGCGTCATTCTGGACGGAATCTGTTGTGGCATCGTCATTTAAAACTAACGCGAAATTGATTATGCCTTCTGTAATAGCCCCGAAGAAGATCATCGCGACTGGTGAACCCGCACCCGCTATTAAGGAACATATTACCGCCAGTAATATTAATATTTTGTCCTTTGTGTTGGAAAAGCGATACTGTAAAATAATGATTTTTAATTTGTTATAGATCTTTTAATATATACTACTGTGGACAAAAAATAGTAAGACTTTTTAATTTAAATTTCGGGCGAAAACCCATTCGTCGAAATATTTTTTTTCTAGGTTGGTATGACTGTCAGTGACATCTGTGCCAAATGTCACATCAAAATAATCATTAGTGTTTAGTATACGCTTGTCTTTCTGAAGTACAAAAAGTGCATTCGGCGATTTTTACAATGAGTGAAATTATTCAACAAAGAAGTTCCATTAAATTTTGTGAACGGAATCAAATTTCTGGTGCCGAAACGTTCAGAATGTTGCAAAAGGCCTTCGGTGATAATTGTTTGTCGCGAGCAAGTGTTTTTGATTGGTACAAATTATTCAAAGAGGGTCGAGAACGCGTTGATGACGAACCACGTCCAGGACGGCCATCAACATCAACTGATGATCAACACATCAATAGAATCAAGGAATTGGTGCTTGAGAATCGACGATTAACAGTCAGAGACCTTACTGGCATCGTTGCAATATCGGAAGGATCAGTGAAAACCATTTTGAAAGATCATTTGGGCCTAAGAAAAGTGAAAGCACGATTTGTTCCAAATCACTCATTTTTTTCGAAAAACAGCGTCGCGTTGACGTCTGTGAAACAATGCTTTCCGACTATCTAGACGAAATGAAAGACATCATAACTGGAGATGAGACTTGGATCTACGCTTGTGACCCGGAAACAGACGATCAATCGCCCGAATATCGTATCAAAGGTGAGCCGAAGCCCAAAAAACCACGTCAAAGCAAGTCAAAAATCAAGGTTATGTTGACAGTTGTCTTTGATTATCGAGGTGTGGTGCACTCCAAATTCCTTCCGACCGGCCAAACTGTCAACAAAGAATACTATTTGAGTGTTATGTGTCGTTTGCGCAATGCTATTTGTAAAAAGAGGGCAGAATTATGGGCCGACAATTCTTGGTTTTTGCACCACGATAATGCACCGTCGCATACTGCATTAATTCTTCGTGAGTTTTTCGCCAAATTTTCAACCAATATCGTGCCGCAACCACCGTATTCGCCTGATTTAGCTCCGCGTGACTTCTGGCTATTCAGCAAACTCAAACGACCGCTCCGGGGAAACCGTTTTGAGTCAATTGAAGACATTAAACGTGAATCGCTACGCGCATTGAAGGCTATTCCTGAAATTGACTTTAACAACTGTTTCGAGAATTGGAAGAAACGTTGGTACAAGTGTATTGGGACCAGGGGAGATTACTTTGAGGGGTCGAAATAGATTTGGAAGAATAAATTAAGAATTTACAAATTATGAAGTCTTACTATTTTTTGTCCACAGTAGTATGACAATTGCGATAGAAAAAACCAGAGCGATATGTAATAAAAATAATAATAATATGTTTGAAGGTTTGAATAGAGAATGTTCCCTTTCTGTTGAGCCTCTTTGGTACACCTAACCCAATCTATACATTTCATTACAAGTTTTATTACAAAATACTTTAGTACATTTAAGCTATGAAGGTTTAAAATAACCATTTGCTGAAGAAATCATAAAAGTGAACAAATAACATTATTGAACTGTAATTTTTTTTTCAATTTAAATCGTAATTTAAGCCATACAGACTATTTTGAAGAAGTCAATCATGTAATTGGTGATAATTCATGCTCATTGGCTACCGTCGAGTGACGGTGTGGTAAACTTCAGGTGTTCGACTTTCCTAAAATGATAAATTTCTAGTTGCCAAGTCAAGAGGATCAACATGCTACCGTGAGGAGGATTCAACACTAAAGGTTGATCTAAAGGAAAACAAGCGTCTTATATTTCGATCTTATGCATGTATTTAAATGTTATTTCTCAATTTTTATGACTACTAGCATATCACCACAAAAAGAACCGTGAAATGTTTGGTAACTCGTGGCAAATCATTATTGTGTAATTTCAAAAAGTAATGGTCCCAAGATGGAGCTTTACGGAACTCCTAAAGTGACTAATTTCGTACATGAATCACCACTTATCCGTTTGTATTTATTGTTCGCATCTATTGTATCGTTACATAGATATTAAAGGATATATTTCACTACCATGCAATCTAAGCGAAATATCTTCTATTTTCTCAGCAAGATTATATGATACACATTGTTAAGGGCCTTTGAAACATCAACAAACGCATGTGCAAACAAAATTCTTTTGTTTGGATTAAATATGACCTTCTCTGGAAGTTGGTACGCCTGCCCTTGCTGTCTCGTCACATAGATATGAACGAATCCGTTTCAGTACCATACCCCGGAAGGGGATTAACATTTTCTCAATAAGATTATATGATTTACATTGTCACGGGCCCTCAACAGATCCATAAACACATGCGAATGAAATTCTTTTATTTAGATTAAATATAACTTTCTCTAGAAGTTGGTAGAAAGCTCTCCTAGTTGATGGTCCTTTTATGTATCTATTTTGGGTGATATTTAATATAATTTGTTTTCTCAATGAATTCCACCATTTTGACTAGAACTGCGCTTTCAAAAACTTTCGTCACGTTTAACAATAAAGCTTTAAGTTATTTGCGTTCTTTCACTTTCTTGTATAGGTATTGGTACGGCTTGTTTCAAGTCATCAGGGGACTGGCAAGTCCCATAATACTGCAGCTACTTTAGAAACACAGAACGGCAAAAGAAACACCAAACTTCCGTTTAAGTTTTTCGATAACACTCACAAGTTCGCTTTCATCGGCGACAGGAAAGTAACATGTTTCCAACACTGACTTAACGTTACTACATAGTCTGGTGCATCTGAATAGTTATTGATTACACACGTCGTAAGCAAAATAGTTACTTAGAAATAATAAAATTTCTATATCACTTGCCCAAACCTGGCATCTGATGATATCTTTTTGTGACTATGTGTACGTTTTACACCAACCACAGTAGTGGAGACTGTGGTTGAATTAGTCAAAAAAAAAGGTAAAAAAAACCATTTCCACATCAAAGTTCGTATTCCGTATACGTATTTCGACAAATAAATTGTCGTCATCAGCAGATAATTAACCACAGTGTCGTACGTGAATCCGCGATAAACTTCGCACAGGATCATACCGCACAAAAACCAAATACGTACTCAGAAAACGAATATTAAAGTGGAAAGGAGTTTCATTTACGTATTTTCTTGATTAACGTAGATTATAGAAAATGTTTTGAGCATTTTGGGTATTTCGTGGATACAAAAATGCATTGACTGAGGAGGGAAATACTTTGAAACACCACAGATAAATATGTTTCGCGCATTACATTATCAGACTCAATAGAAAGGGAACATCTCTTATTATATATTATTTATGAACATTCGTCGTTCTGTTTCAACTCATTCACTAATAAAGTTTCTACATTATATCTACTTACTAAATGGAAATAGGATATTTGCCTGGAATCCTTAATTATAGTTTGATTGCTTTGGTCACTGCTTTGGTTGTTTTCGAATTGCCTGAAATTTTTCAAATTAAAACTGTAATTTAAATTTTTAAATAATTACCAGGTCGGCTGAAAAGTCCCCGGTCTGACACATAGATGGCGTTACTGTTATTAAATCCATATGTTTTTTAGATAGTACTAACCTTCGAACGAAACGTGTCAAAATTTGACAGCAATCCGACTATTAGTTACTGAGATATTGCGTTAAGAGTGAAGCTACTTTTGTTATTTAAAAAAATGGAAAAAAAAGAATTTCGTGTGCTGATAAAGTACTGCTTTTTGAAGGGAAAAAATACCGTTGAAGCAAAAGCATGGCTTGATGGGGAGTTTTCGGACTCTGCGCCAGGAATTTCAACCATAATTGATTGGTATGCTAAGTTTAAACGTGGTGAAATGAGCACCGAAGACGGCGAACGCAGTGGACGACCAAAAGAGGCTGTCACCGACGAAAACATCAAAAAACTTCGCAAAATCATTTTAAATGACCGTAAAGTAAAGTTGATCGAGATAGCTGACATCCTAAAAATATCAAAGGAACGTGTTGGACACATCGTGCATGAATATTTGGGCATGCGGAAGCTCTATGCAAAATGGGTGCCGCGCGAGCTCACATTCGATCAAAAACAACAACGAGTTGATGATTCTGAGCTGTGTTTGAAGCTGTTAAATCGTAATAAAACCGAGTTTTTGCGTCGATATGTGACAATGGATGAAACATGGATTCATCGCTACACTCCAGAGTCCAATCGACAGTCAGCCGAGTGGACTGCACGCGATGAACCGGCTCCAAAGTGTGGAAAGACGCAACAGTCAGCTGGAAAAGTTATGGCGTCAGTTTTTTGGGATGCGCATGGAATAATTTTCATAGATTATCTTAAAAAGGGCCAGTCCATCAACAGCGACTATTATACAGCGTTATTGGACCGTTTGAAGAACGAAATCGCAAAAAAACGGCCCCATATGAAGAAGAAGAAAGTGCTGTTTCACCAAGACAATGCACCGTGTCACAAATCAATGAAAACAATGGCCAAATTAAGTGAATTGGGTTTCGAATTACTTCCCCATCCACCGTACTCTCCAGACGTGGCCCCCAGCGACTATTTCCTGTTTGCAGACCTCAAGAGAATGCTCGCCGAGAAGAAATTTAGCAGGGATGAGGAGGTGATCGCCGAAACTGAGGCCTATTTCGAGGCTAAAGACAATTCGTACTACAAAAATGGTATCGAAAAGTTGAAAGAACGCTATAATCGGTGTATCGCCCTGGAAGGCAACTACGAGGGAGCGTTTTTATATTCGCGGAATGAGCGGGTTGTAGAGGGGTGAGTAGGCGCATTGGGGGCGCGGCCTGTGCAGCGACTCATGATTAGTATAAATACGAAGTTTCATTGTTATTAGACAGTTAGTCTAGTTAGCTATCGTCAACCAAGTAACATAATCAAGAGTGAAAAGTGAAATATGGAAAAAATCGAATATCTTGCCGTTATAAAGTTCCTTACCAGGCAAGGAAAATCAGTCGCGACCATAATGAATGAGATGTCATTGGTTTACGGCGACTCTTGTCCAGAAAAAACCATGGTGTACAAGTGGCACAGTTTATTTAAACATGGAAGGGAATCCCTTGAAGACGACCCGAGGCCGGGCAGGAGCATTGAGGTGACCACGCCAGGGCACAGCACCTCCCAAGGAATTTAAAGTGTCACAATCAGCTGGGAAACTCATGGCAACGGTATTTTGGGACTCGGAAGGAATATTGTCGATTGATTATAAAGATAAAGGTGTTTCTATAACCGGAGAATATTACGCTTCAATATTAGAGCGACTAAAAGAAGCCATTAAAGAGAAAAGACGGGGAAAACTGACAAAAGGTGTTCTGCTTTTGCACGACAACGCGCCCGTCCACAAGAGCCGCGTTGCGTTAGCTGCCTTGCATAAGGTGGGCTTCGAAATTGTGAATCACCCACCCTACAGCCCAGACCTGGCCCCGAGTGATTATTACCTGTTTCCGAAAATGAAAAAAGAGCTGCGGGGTAAAAAATTTACTGCCCATGATGAAGTCAAGGAGGCAGTCTCGGCGTATTTTGCAGATAAAGAGAAATCATTTTTTTATGAGGGTATAAATAAATTAATTGAAAGATGTGAAAAATGTATCCGTCTTGCAGGTGAATATATTGAAAAAGAAAAATAATTTGGTTTTTTTATTTCCACCCCTTGTCCCCCATTCCGCGAATATAAAAACGCTCCCTCGTAACTAACGTAGTGAAACTCAAAAGATAAATCATACATTCACCACCTACACAGCCAAAAATTCCAAGGAAAGAAGCAATATTACACCACTTACGAAATTCAATGGTTACAACAAAATTACCACATTAATCTCCAATGCATTAAAGAGATGAAAAACGTTAGAAAGTGTAGATAAACAGAGAATATTTGGTAAGGTGACAAGCTCTCAAGATTGCCAAGACAAAGAAAAATATTCAAGCATCTCTTTCGTAATTTTTTGGCGAAATTGGTTTATAATATTACAGCACCAATGATGAATTATTGATGGATATTATTATCTCTAAGAAAATGATGAACTATCATATGCTAAGAAGATATTTAGGATGCTCAAATATGGACGTTTCGATTAGATATTTATTACGCGAGAAAAATATATAATTAAATGATTAAAATCGAGTGACAATTTAACTTGCCACAGCAAAAATAATTAAGTATTTGATACTCACTAGGTCGTCTGCTTTTCTGTTAAATTGTCTTGTAATTTTTACATATTTTGAATCGAAAACTTTAATTATTCTATGCACAAACATCACCATAAATTTTGCTATTTCTTTTGGACGGCGTATATACAAATGTCACTTTGACAATTGATGAATTTTATGACAGAAAGTTTATAATATAAATAGATTTGATTTGGTAAGTTTTGGGCAATGTATTAGAAAGAAAGCAAGTTGAGGAAACTAATTTAGATAATCCTTCGAAAAGTAGAAAGCGAAATAATATTGGAAGAAGAAATATCAAAAAACTTTCTAGTAAAAAAGGAAATAATGTATCCACAGTGTTCTTTAAGATGGCGCAAGAGGCGATTTTGAAAAAAGGCGGTGAAAGAATGAAGGTAATAGACGTCAATGTCTAGAATACACTAATGACATGGCTAAATCGAAGAAAGAACTATTACAAACATTTAAAGATATTAGAAGAAAAAGCAAATGAATACAGGCTAAAAATTAACGAAAGTAGTACGAAATATATTGCAAATGAAAGATCATAAAAACTATAAATAGGAGTACTATCTTCTTTTGGGCTTCCGGGTTGGAACCGCGTCACTGGTATAACTGCCGACGTTTCGTACGCACTCGTATGGGACATCTTCAGAGATCAACTACTGCTAATGTCTGTCGCACTGAAAACTAACTAAGAGAAGCAGATAGTATGGACCACGACCGTGGAAGTCAACGTACTACATAAATAGGAGATTATTCAAGTCCGGATTCTAGAATAAAGAAAGTAAAACAGATCCAATATTTGAGGTGGAACTATAAGTAAAAGAGACAAAAAAAAATAAATAAAAGAACGGTTAGGAAAAAGAAGTAAAATCTTTGATAGACTACCCAAAGGAGCAAAGAATATATCCAGACATGCGAAAGTAAGTGTATACCTAACAGTAATACAACTTATTATCAACGAAACTTGAACAATGAACAAAAAGGAAGAAAATATACTCAAAGAGGAAAGGAATAAAAATAGATGGAAATTTGATTACAAACAAAGAATGATTTAAGAAAGTCATGGGACAAGAAATTCTATCGGGAAGAGAACAAGGTAGACAGAAGAGAAGAGAAGGTTAAAAAAGTTAAAAAAGATTTACGGAAGATTAACGAAAGAGATAGTATTACGACTTGAGTAAGCTACAACATATTTTTATGTATTCAAACAAATCATCGCTGCGCGACTTATGAATAATATTGATGTCTTGATGTTTGATATGATTCAAAAAAGACACAATTTTTGCGATGATCGTCAAATCGTCCAGATATATCATTATTTGCAACAATATCAATTGAAAAAATCTTGGAACAAACATGAATAACTGCCACCAAACAGTACCAAAATCTTACGAATCATCAGAAGAATCATATGATGGCATGCTCACCCTAAGTTTCTACCAGTAAACGATCACTTTCAATGGCTTTCTTTTTCGATTAAATAAGAAAAGTAATGCGTGTCGCGAATGCACTTTTTCAGGCACGAAACTCGACATTTTCAAAGAGGTTTAAATTTGTGACAGTGTTACTTTCGCAAAATATAACATGTACAGCTTTGAAGCTCGATGTCAGCAGAATAAAATGACATATGTGTCAAATCATAACATTGCATACTTAAGCCTAGCGACATCTGTTAGAAAAACCGGTAATGACTTTCCGGTACACCCGATATATGCAATTGCATATGCATCTGATAATATTAAGACCTACTGCGGGTTTTAATTAAAAAGATCTGTTTCCGTAATGAAATTTATGACGCGTTTAAAAAAAGTCAAGTCTGACAGTTCTTGGTAGTTCAATGGTAGAGCACCTGCCCAGTAGGCAGTGGACAGGGGTTCGATTCCCCTCCTAGAGCATTATTTCTGCATTAATTTTTACCTTAATTGAAACCGGAGTAATAAGCAATAATAATATCGAGTTTTCATTAATTTACATCGTGAAATGCACGTAATTGTGTATATCCACATGTGTAACGTGTTAATCAGTTGAACAATACGTGATTTTTTAAACATCTGCAATTGTTTGTTTATTAAAACAATAAAATATGTGATAAGTAACTGACGCGATGAAAATAAACTAAAAAAAACAGTATTCAGATATAATACTTTACGAGTTTGCGTTTGAATATTCTTCAAAATCTCACACATTTATCACAGGATAAACTTACGCTTCTAAAGGACTTCTTTTGTTTTTCTTCGAATGTTCCTCTCTGGGATTTTCATTTAATTTTAACTTCTTTCTCATTTCGACTGGCGAATGTCCAAAACTAAAAATTCAACACAAACACGCGACACCAAGATTCACCAATCACTGTCACCAATTCATCGCGTCTGGGTTTACATATAGTTTTATTCTCACTGTTATCAAAATCTGATTACCGCAGAGGAAAAATTTATATTACTTAATAGGATACGTTTTAATGACACCTAGGTAATGCGTACGTAAATATTGTAAATCGTTTAGAATTAATTCAATTGTTTCGAAAGCGTATTAGTTTCCTTTTCATTTTCATGCATAATTTAAACCGAGGTATATCTTTTCCATTGAATCATTCTTTTTAAAATTTACACAGAAATTTTGTTATTTTTATGACGGTGTAGTTGCTTCAAAAAGTGGCGAAACTTGTGTTGTGACTGGTAGTTTGGGGAATCCTTTCATATTTGAATCGACGATCTGGAAGTACATCCGTTATATTATTCATATGATTATTTCAAAATATCACTCAATACTTTGTCATAATAAAAGTAAAGTATCGACATCAAAGATTAAATACGTATCTATTAAAGCATTGTAGAGATATACATTTAAATTTAGCAAATATATTAAGCACTCCAGAGTTATTAAAAATAATTATGGTTAATAATAGATTCGTGTAAGATAATAAATATAAATTTCAAAACGAGCAGACAATGTATAAAAATTATAATGCTAAAGGTATTTCACATTATCTTTTCATTTAATATACTACTGTGGGCAAAAAATAGTAAGACTTTGTTCATAATATTTAAATTCTTAATTTATTCTTCCAAACCTATTTCGTCCCCCTCAAGGTAATCCCCCCTGGCCCCAATACACTTGTGCCAACGTTTCTTCCAATTCTCGAAACAGTTGTTAAAGTCAATTTCAGGAATAGCCTTCAATGCGCGTAGCGATTCACGTTTAATGTCTTCAATTGACTCAAAACGGTTTCCCCGTAGCGGTCGTTTGAGTTTGCTGAATAGCCAGAAGTCACACGGAGCTAAATCAGGCGAATACTGTGGTTGCGGCACGATATTGGTTGAAAATTTGGCGAAAAACTCACGAAGAATTAATGCAGTATGCGACGGTGCATTATCGTGGTGCAAAAACCAAGAGTTGTCGGCCCATAATTCTGGCCTCTTTTTACGAATAGCATTGCGCAAACGACGCATAACATTCAAATAGTATTCTTTGTTGACAGTTTGGCCGGTCGGAAGGAATTCGGAGTGCACCACACCTCGATAATCGAAGAAAACTGTCAACATAACCTTGATTTTTGACTTGCTTTGACATGGTTTTTTGGGCTTCGGCTCACCTTCGATACGATATTCGGCCGATTTATCGTCTGGTTCCGGGTCATAAGCGTAGATCCAAGTCTCATCTCCAGTAATGATGCCTTTCATTTTGTCTTGATAGTCGGAAAGCATTGTTTCACAGACGTCAACGCGACGCTGTTTTTCAAAAAAATTGAGTGATTTTGGAACAAATCATGCTTTCACTTTTCTTAGGCCCAAATGATCTTTCAAAACGGTTTTCACTGATCCTTCCGATAGTCCAACGATGCCAGTAGGGTCTCTGACTGTTAATCGTCAATTCTCAAGTCCCAATTCCTTCATTCTATTGACGTGTTGATCATCAGTTGATGTTGATGGCCGTCCTGGACGTGGTTCGTCATCAACGCGTTTTCGACCCTCTTTGAATAATTTGTACCAATCAAAAACACTTGCTCGCGACAAACAATTATCACCGAAGGCCTTTTGCAACATTCTGAACGTTTCGGTACCAGAAATTTGATTCCGTACACAAAATTTAATGGAACTTCTTTGTTGAATAATTTCACTCATTGTAAAAATCGCCGAATGCACTTTTTGTACTTCAGAAAGACAAGCGTATACTAAACACTAATGATTATTTTGATGTGACATTTGGCACAGATGTCACTGATAGTCATACCAACCTAGAAAGAAAATATTTCGACGAATGGGTTTTCGCGCGAAATTTAAATTAAAAAGTCTTACTATTTTTTGCCCAAAGTAGTACTTATTATTATGGCGTAATTTCTGGCATTTCCTCAATCTAACGCTGAGAAACTTCTCACGCAATCTCTAAATCGATAGATTTGAGCTCAGACTGTATCCGGCTGATACTACGATGTTATTAAATGCTGAAATCGATAGTAGTTAGTTTCAAGACAAAGCTATAGGCTTTATAAAACTGAATTTAAGACGCGTTGCAACATATCTAGAGTATTTAATTGTATTACGGCATTCATTCTATTTATTACTTTCTGTTCATTGATCAGAGGCATCGCATAAACTTTTCCTTTCGAAAAATCCTAAACGAAGAAGTCAAGGGGAATTTATGTCTAGTGATCTTGAAGGTTACGATGTTGGTCCAATTTTTTCTGGTCCACCTAACTGGAAACGTTCGTTCAACCATTCTCTTGTAAGTCTTGTATTACGAGCTGATGCACCATCGTCCATTCCGTTCTAACATTTAATGAAACATTATTCAATACTTCCTCCAACTCGTTTACATAGTCGTTTGCATTTAATCTATTCGAAAGGAATATTGGTCGTACAATTTGAAGGTTTAAGATGTCTAGCCATATATTTACAGAAAATATTCATTTGGCGTCCAAATTCTAGAATAGCTCTGGGATTTTTATCCGCTCAAAAATGGAAATTGTGATTGTTGAAGAGGCCATCTCTTGTGAATATGCATTCGTCTCTCCATAAAATAAGTAATGAAATGTTTAGGTCTTTATGAATGTCGTTAAAAATTGTGTTGCAAAAACATTCTTTGCAAATTTTCATTTTCGTATGGTGGTTGTACTTTTGTAACATGAAACGGTCTTTAAAGGATTTCCGTAAGCACTGATAGAACTGCTGTTTTACTTGGAATGTTCATTTCCTTGGCTATGTGTGTAGTATTAGGTAGAATCTTGATGAATAATATACAAAATTTCTTCTGCAACTTGGGTCGTAGGACGATGTCTTTGTCTACCTGCATTGCATCTCTTTGACTTGATTTGACTTAATCGATTATCTTCAAAAAGGAAAAACCATTGCAGGAGCATACTACGCATCATTACCTGACAACCTGACGGCCGAAACTGTGGAAAAATGGCCACATTTCCAGAAAAAGAAAATGCTGTTTCACCAAGACAACGTACCAGCTCACACCTCAGTGGTTGCCATAACGAAAATCCACGAATTATGGTTTGAACTGCTTGACCATCCGCCTTACTCACCAAATCTAGCCCCAAGCGAATTCTTTTTATTCCCTCATCTAAAAATTGCGCTCGGAGAACAGAGATTTTGTCAAACGAGGAGGCAATCACCTTCGTAAACAATTATTTTGCAGAGAAAAACGCCGAGTACCATTTGGACGTGTTGAAGAGATGGGAGCATCGCTGGGAGAAGTGTGTAGAGTTACAAGGAGACTATGTAGAAAAATAAATATAAATTTTAAGAAAAAATGTCTCGCATCTTTGTTAGGTCGGAAAGTTTTCAGACCACCCTCGTATGTATATATCATCATATTCGTTTAAAGTGTACATCACAAATTGCTTGAGATATCACAAAAATGAGCTAAGTGACGGAAGCGAAAATAGCGAACGTTAGGCTATCGTCAAGATTTGACGAATAATATTTTTAAATTACAGATGTCATTCTGGGCTAAGGTTGCCATACATTTAACGTAAAAAAAACAAATTATAGAAATGTTTAATGAGGTAAAATATTGGTATAAAACGACTAATTAAACCAACATAGCGTTGCATAATATTATTCGGCAGTAAAAAACAGTTTTCCACAAAAAATTCTATATATTTTTTGTAGTATATTTTCAACATTGATAGTCTCGTGTGCTTTAATGACTAGCAAATATTTGTATTAGGATTGTCGACTCAGAATTAATCATAGAAAAGTATATTTTAATTGTTTAAGTATTTACAATAAAATTATCTATTTGTTTATTTATCTAAAATATGATTTAAACATATTTTAACAAAAATTTCATTTTATTTTTGCTAAAATTCTGAATGTCTCGAAGTAATTTCATCCTTTGATAACCGATACATAATGTCATGAACATCAATGCGTATTTAAAATCCTTATCAATTGTATACAGGTTTGTTTGTATGCATAGTTGTAAATATTACAAATACTTAAAAATATATTCACATATATACGTGTTTAATTTGAAAAACAATGCGGGTTATCTCAAATAGTTTTCTCAGAATTACAGTTTGACACGTTTAGTCCGACGAATGAAATGTAAATAATTTTAAAAAAGTACCGAACTGGTCCAGATTGGGGTATGCTTCAGTTGTGTGCTACCCGCTTTACCATTACCAGCAGTTACTCCTGGAACGTGTTCAAAAGAGGTTCCTCAAATACGAGGGTAGTTTGACAAGTAGTGAGAATGGAAAAGAAAAACAAATTTTTTAAATACAAAATAATTTTTATTTTTCAATATATTCTCCTAAAAGAGCAATACATTTATTCCAACGGTGCTCCAATGCCCTTATGCCATCTCTAAAATGCGATTCCGGAAGGCTTGCAAAATACTCATTTACGAAGATGATAAGCTCGTCGTTAGACGAAAATTTCTTTCCACCTAGTGCCGTTTTCAATTTCGGAAAAAGGTGGAAGTCGGAAAGAGCTAGATACGGGGAATAAGGCGCATGCGGTACTAATTGGAAATGCAACCCGTGGATTTTGGACATCGCAACTGTGCTAGTATGCGAGGAAGCGTTGTCTTGGTGAAACAGAATCTTTTTCTTTGCCATTCTTGGCCGTTTAGCACGAATCTCAACATTTATTTTTTGTAGAAGTTCTGCATAATATTGTCCGTTTATTGTGGCACGTTTCTGAAGGTAATCAATGAGCAAAATGCCCTATGACTCCCAAAAAATTGATGCCATCACCTTGTTTGCCGATAAAGTGGTTTTCCCTTTCTTTAGAGGTGCAGAACCACGTTCTAACCATTGTTTCGACTGTTGTTTAGTTTAGGGTGTACTGTAGTGTATCCATATTTCATCGCAAGTAACAAATCGCCTACAAAAATCAACCGGATTCCGCTTATAAAGGTTCAAACACTCATTGGAAATGCGCAAACGAGTGAACTTCTGATCAGTCGTAAGCAATCGCGGCACCCGTCTTGCCGAAAGCTTGGAAAGGCTCAATTCTTTCGTTAAAATGTGGTGTACGCGTTCTGTTGAAATGTTTACCATGTCTGCTATCTCCCTCACTTTGAGTCGTCCATCTTGCGTAATAATATTATGGATTTTCATAATCATTTCCTTAGAAGTCACGATTTTGGGTGGTCCAGAGCGGGCCTCATCAACACAGCTTGTTCTACCACGTTTAAATTCATTTACCCATCTACTTATTGTGGCGGATGATGGAGCAGATTCACCTAATGTTTCCCGTAACTCATCTTTTATTTCGGTAGCTTTCATACCCTTAATTACGAAGTATTTAATCACCGCACGATACTCTGCTTTTTCCATTTTAACAAAACGACGTGTTGCGTCTTTTTCAATCAGCTGTCAAAAATAAACTAATCAACCGATTTATCTAAATATCGTAATGTAAACATATAAATAGGTAGCCTAAATTACAGTGCATTTGTTTTAACAATTAGAGGGCCACCTATATCTCATTCTCACTACTTATCAAACTATCCTCGTATTTATCCTACAGGATTGATGGACATTATCCTGCCTATGGTTCGACGTATGAGGGTCTGCTTGCTAAGCACACAGAGAGTAAGCTAGTTGCAGTTTTCTTTATAAATTAACAAATAATTTTATTGATTCTTCTGTGCTGTTGTCCCAGGTTGATTTCCTCGTGCCTAGTTTTAACACTAGATTATCGACAACCTTCTCAATAGCTAGGGCAAGAACCAATGTTCTCTACAAGACTCCACTAGTACATATGTCCAGAAATGCCAATGTACCATATTATACGAGGATCCCTTTCGCTAATTTGAATCTACTATAGTTAGTTCAGTTTTTTTTTTTTTTGTATGACTTGGATTACATTACTATAAGTGTGTATATTTTTTTTTGTTAATTGAATTCTTATTTTTATTCGTAGTACATTAACTGCACCTATTTTTGTTTCAATTTTAATTTTATTGATGCATTATGTCCTATAAATGGACTATGTAACTGTTGGGCATTAAAGGTTATTATTGTATTATTATTATAATATAATTCCTGCTTCTGTGTAATATTGAACAGTGGCAACCACCTCAACCTACCGGTTAATACCGTCCCAAAGATGTAGGTCCATATACATATAGACTACTTTATAAAATTCGGAAAGACGTTAACGCAATCGTTTCGTTTTTTCTTTGTAACCGCTTTTCCATTCATCGTCCAGTCGTCGCCATGTCATCGATCCTCTTTTAAATAGGGTGAAGATTCTTGTTCCGTCTGCAGACGTCATTAATTCCGAAACGTCCTTGGAGACGTGCCACAATATTCCAAAAATTGACTTCCAGATTCGACGCGACGCTGGCGTGGAATTGAGGACAAAGGTGTTGGCATCCATCTCCTACTAACCCCCCTAAAAGATCCTATTAGATGTTGGACATATTAATTTTTGTAGCGTTAAATATTGTTGTTGATTGTTATATTTTTCTATTTATGACTATTTCGTTAATAGAATTTTTAAAATTGTCTGGTTGGTAAAAAAACAATTATTTTTATTTAATAACTCCTGCTGATTATATCCTTACTTTTCAAGATTAAGTCTTTTATTTAATAGAAATAAAAACAAAGCAATAATAATGAGCAAAGAATAAAGAGAGATAAGATGTAGAAACATAAATGCTTTCGAAAAATGCAGGAACAGTCATTGCAAAATACACGAAGTCTACCTAAGGTAAATATTACCAGTCGAAACTTTCAATAAAAACCTTTTAAAAGGGCACGAAAACTATTTCTTCCTAATTTGTTTTTTTCTTAATATTTCCATTCAATATTTGTAAATGGTTCGTCGGATAAGTTTTTGTTTGAGCTATTAACGTGATCACAACTAGATCATTAGTATAAAAAATAACGATATTTTCCAGCCCAATTCGAAAAGTATTTTACCAGTTGTACCGGAAAGTCATTACCGGTTTTTCTAACAGATGTCGCTAGGGTTAAGTACGCAATTTTATGCTTTGACACATATGTCATTTTATTTTACTCAAGCTTCAAAGCCATACATATTATATTTTGCGAAAGTAACACTGTCATAGATGTATACCTTTTCGAAAATGTCGAGTTTCGTGTCTGAGAAAGTGCATTTGCGGCACGCATTACTTTGCTTATTTAATCAAAAGGAAAAAGTTGGTATAAGTCATCGTTTGCTGGTAGAAACTTATGCTGAGCATGCTCCAACTATAAAAAGATATGAGACGCTGTTTCGATCATTCAAAAGTGGCGATTTCGATGTGTAAGACAAAGAACGTTCTGGTAGACCGGAAAAGTTTGAAGATGCGAAACTGCAAGAGTTACTGGATGAAGACCCAAGTGGCCCAAGAAAGGATTAGCGACCGATTACGAGCAATGGGAAAAATCCAAAAGATGGGAAAACGGGTGCCGCATCAACTGAATGCCAGGCAACTGGCAAATCTAAAAATCATCTGTGAAATGCTGCTTCAAAGATATGATGGGAAGTCATTTCTGCATCGAATAATGACGGATGATGAAAAATGGATTTATTTCGAAAACCCTAAGCGCAAAAAATCATGATTATCACCTGGCAAAGCCGACTCATCGACTCCAAGGGCAAATCGTTTTGATCGCAAGACAATGTTCTGTGTTTGGTGGGACCAGAGTAGCGTGGTGTATTACGAACGGTTGAAACCTGGTGAAACTTTTAATACTGCTCGCTACCGATAAAAAAGTATCAATTTGAACCATGCATTGATAGAAAAACGTCCAGAATGGGCCCGAAGACGCGCTAAAGTGATTTTACAGCACGACAACGCGCCGTCTCATACAGCAAAACTAATCAAGGAAGCATTGAAAGCTGTTGGATGAGACATAATATCGCACCCGCCGTATTCTCCAGACCTTGCCCTGTTCGACTATCATCTTATTCAAAGAAGTTAGAAAATGTCTGGATTAATTGTTTTGCTCGAAGGATAATCACTTTTTTTGGGATGACATCAATAAATTGTCCAGAAAATAGGCAAGATGTGTAAAATCAAATGTCCAATACTAAATAATAATTAATAATTATGTAGTTTTTTTTACGAAAAAAACCGGTAATGACTTTCCGGTACACCTGGTATTATAAAGAAAGCTGTTCCTAATATTTTGGAAATCAAAAACTATAAACAATAAAACCGTATAAAATTATTTATTATTTTACAACCTTCAGGAAGTTTGGAGCGAATGCAATAACTACCAATAGATATGGCTGCTGATATTAGCGCCTCCGTTACTCTAGAATATAAATTGAAGATTTGTGATCAAAATTTAAATACTTTGAATAAATAAATCTTTCCATTTTCTTGAAAATTATGTACTTTTTTTACAAAAAAAACTGGTAATGACTTTCCGGTATACTTGGTCTTATAAAGAAAGCTGTTCCTAATATTTTGGAAATCAAAAACTATAAGCAATAAAACCATACAAAATTATTTATTACTTTATAGCCTTCTGGAAGTTTGCAGCGAATGCCATAATTACTAATAGACATGGCTGCTGATATTAGCGCCTCCATTACTCTAGAATATAAATTGAAGATTTATGATCAAAATTTAAATACTTTGAATAAATAAATTTTTCCATTTTCTTGAAAATTATGTAGTTTTTTTTTACGGAAAAAGCCTGTAATGACTTTCCGGTAGACCTGGTATTATAAAGAAAACTATTTCCAATATTTTGGAAATCAAAAACTACTTTAAACAATAAAACCATATATAATTATTCAAACATGTATTAATACTAAAATAATATACACAAAAACAAACAACAATACTTCATCTTAAAATTAATTATAGACAAACAACTCATTTACATAAATTAATTTAGTTATCCCTGCTGAATGGTATACAATTTATGATATAATCCTTTTAAAGCCAGCAGCTCGCTGTGCGTTCCTTGTTCGATAATCTCTCCTTTGTTTACAACGCATATGACGTCGGAATCTTGAATGGTGGTAAGTCGATGAGCTATCGTTATACAGGTCCTTCCCATTTTCGCATTATCCAGGGCTTCTTGTACAATCTGCAATGAGATCGTATGTTTAAGACGGATAAAGAAAAACGACGCGCTGATATTGTTACCTTTTCGCTTTCGGTGTCTAAAGCAGATGTTGCCTCGTCTAGCAGCAAAACTCGGGGGTCTCTGATGAGAGCGCGAGCAATTGCAACTCTTTGTTTCTGCCCTCCGGAGAGTTGCGTTCCTTTTTCGCCCAGGCGTGTGTTGTATCCCTAATAGGAAAATGTTTATTATTTTGTAGAAAAATTACGCGTAAAGAAATAGGTTTTCATTGTTATCACTACAAACATCTATGAAAGAGATCTTAAAAGTATTTAATAAAGCTTTTTGTAGTCAGCTTTTTTGCTTCATTAATATAAGCTTTCGCTCAAGACTGTCCTAATTATTTTATATCCATAAAAACCGAAATGTTTAGTCATATAAATGCTTCGTGTCATCTAGTGATTGGTTACGAAACATGGTTTGATCGTTACTTGCAAAAAAATACAAAAGAAATCGTAAACCATAACAAGGCAAACGGAAATCACTGCATTAACACTACACACCCTCAACATTACACACGTTTCATTAACACTGAACGTCAAGTAAACAGAGTAACAGCAAAATTCGGTAGATATCTGATGAGAAATCATAAAGATGAGTAGACCAATGCTTCGAAGAAATGACTCTTGCACTAGGTGATGTTTGTCCATATCGCACAAGGATATCCAGGTGGTATAGAGAATTCCAAAGGGGAAATTTAACTGTGGAGGATGCTGGCAGGCCGGAAAGGCAACGAATGTCACTTACGGAGGAAAACGTTACTACTGTGAGGAAAATGCTTGGCGAGGACGGGCGAGTGACCTACCAACAGATAGAGGGTACTTCAGGCCTAAATGTACCAGCAATTCGTTCGATTCTGTATGATCATTTGCACGTGAAGAAACTTTGTTCTCTCTGGGTGCCGCATCGACTGACTGAAGAGCAGATGACACGACGTGTGACTTGGTGCCGGGAGATGCTAAAAAAGTTTAATAAGGGACAATCTCGGTATGTGAACAACATCGTGACAGGTAACGAGACTCGGCTGTACTATTACGATGTGCCGACCAAAGCTCAAAACGAAGTTTGGGTCTTTGATGATGAGGACTCACCCGTAGTTGTTAGAAAATCCCGATCTGTAAAGAAGAAAATGATAGCGGTATTTTTAAAATCGAGTGGAATTGTGGAACGCCTCGTTTTGTACACACAGAAGACAGTCACAGCCAAGTGGTATACTGAACAGTGCCTGGCTAAAGTTATTGGATTTATGAAGAACCTGGGGCCAAATTCAAGAATGGACACCTGGTTCCTCCATCACGATAATGCTTCAGCTCACCGCGCCAAAGCCTGCACCGAATATTTGACCACGACAAGATTGAAACTTCTCGAGCACCCTCCTTACAGTTCAGATCTTGCTCCCTGCGACTTTGCACTCTTCCCGCATGTGAAAATGAAGCTAAAAGGGAGGCGGTTTTCCAGTGATGTGGACCTTCTGCGGACTTGGGACAACGAGTGTGCTTTACTCCCTTGGCAGAACTGGTTTAAAGATTGGTTTCGGAGGATAGAGAGGTGTATTGAGCGTAGAGGAAATTATTTTGAAAAAAATAAGTAAACAAAGCTGTATTGCAAGACTTTTCTAGTACCCTTTCCATTTCATATTGTCTTACCAACGGAAGAGATGTTATGAAAGTGTGTATATTAGCCTTCTTCGCCGCTGCCACTATTTCGTCCATGCTAACCAACTTGAAATTATCACCGTATGCAATATTCTCAGCTATAGTCCGATCGAACAAGTTCGGTTCTTGCGAAACTATGCCCAACTGAGATCGCAAAGCGGATATATTGTAATCGCTTAATTTTATTGTATCTATGGTTATTTGTCCAGACACTGGATCGTAAAATCGCTGCAGCATCTGAACGATGGTGGATTTTCCGCAACCACTTGGTCCCACCAGGGCTACAGTCTTCCCCGGTTCAATAGATAAGTTGAAACTGTTTAGTACGGTGGAATTCGGCCTTGTGGGATACACGAAATGTAGTCCTTCGTATGAAATGTGACCATCTGGCTGGAAATAAAAGAGAGGCGAAAGTCAGATTGTTTAGGAAAATCGTTAAGGAATATTCAAACTCATAGAAAGGATCAAAGTAATCCATCCATATTCTGTGTTATTGAATGAAGGCAAATTTTGGAAAAGATGCATTTTAATGGAGTCCCTGTGGTTGATTAACTTAATCACTAAGGTTGATATATAACCCCTTTCCACATTAACTTTTGTAATTCTGTATACGTATTTCGACAACTAACAACAGACTTACATCTACATTATTGTGGAAAAGGGTTATATTAAGCTTAATTGATTAAAGCAACTTTTAAACGACTGCCAAGTTGAAAAAGATGATTTTTTTTATTAGGATCTTTCATTAGGCTTTACTAGTCCATCCTTGTGTTAAAGATTTCTTTTATTAAGCGTCGCTCTCTTTCGTTAGGCTTTACTGATCCATCCTTGTGTTACCGTCACTATAAATAAAAATATCCAAACGCATTATGGAAAAAAACTCACCCATGATGTATGCACCGAATTCGGTCCATCTTTAATTAATGGCTGCCTAGCAACCAACACAAACATTTTATTCGCCGCTATTACAGCCTTCTGGAAGTTCGGAGCGAATGCCATAACACCACCAATAGACATGGCTGCTGATATTAGCGCCTCCGTTACTCTAGAATGTAAATTGAAGATTTATGATCAAAATTTAAAAGTAAATTTTTTGAGATTTACTTGAAAACACTTTCCACCGCCAATCCATCGTTTACTATTAATATACCGCCATAGTAGAAGGCTATACCGTACGCAAAGTATATCAAACTTCTCGAAAGGCCTAGTATTACCCCTCTGAAATGTGCGCTCACCTTTCCTTTATTGTAATGCGGGACCAGTTCGGCCGTATACAATGTATAAAATACTTCCTCGCATCCTAGCGAAGCTACCGTTCTTATATTAGTTACAGCTTCGATGGCAACCTGCAATTATTTTTGTTAATGTATTTTACGCAATTTTACGTGTAGTTATTACGATCAAAATTTCGCTGCTCATTTACAATTTGACAATAAAAAGAAACTGACAGTACGAACAGCCTGTGAAACGAAATTACCTTAGCTGAAGTTTCGATGGCGTTTTTACTGCCGTAAGTGTTCATTCCCGCAAATTTCGATTCCAAATAAGTTCCAATAAGTATCACTGGCACTATTGTTAAAGCTACTAAAGCTAGTCTCCATTCAAAGAACAAAGACAAGCCAGCGGCGACCAGCATCGTCGACAGAGAATTAAGAGCCACCATTATTGGATAACCGGCTGCCTGAAATTAAAAGCAAATTGAAATTCGGACCATATCGAAGTATCAAAACGAAAGGGCGTTTAGAGATCTGAAATTACAAGCAGAAGGTAATGAGTCTTCTTTAAAAGAAAAAAGTAATGCTGGATTCAAATATTTTGATGGATCCCAAAAGAAATTAATAAGACAACAAGAATTCAAGTTGCAGTAACAATTTATAATCACTATTTTATTATTTTGGAGGACTACAATTGTTTCACTAACGCCGTAGCATCATCGGAACCATTCTCTTACTCTGCATGTATGTGTGCAGACATTTTATGAAAAAATTCCAACTCTTCGTACAAGACTCGAAGCAAACAGGTCCCACGGGGGTAGCAGGAATTTTTCCAAAATTTCTACAATATATATACGACGTAAAAACTGTCAAATTAGAATTTTTCAGTTTCGTATCGTAAATGCTCATAATTATATGTTCATTGTTTATTTAATAGCTGTTCAGAAGCTGCCCTTAACTGTTCGGGAATTGTTCATTATCTGTTTAATACTCGTTCATATACTGTTCAATGTGGTAGTTTAAATGAGGGTAAAATTTGTTAAGAACAATACATAACAAAGGTTACAGCCTGTATAGATTGCGAATAACCTTGAATTTCGAAATGAAACTCTATAAGAAAATACATGGTATTTTGGGCTAAAATCCCCATAGCTATACTAGTGGAGAAAACTGACTTATCGAAAGTTGTATATTAACCAATGCTAGCCTGCTAACATTTCCAAAGGTCCTGGAAACGATTTTGATGTCAAAATTTGCCCAAGCTTTGTGGTCCAATTCTAACACAATAAGAAAGTTAAAAAACCATGTCAAAATATGAACTTTTCAACGTGTAAATGGATTATTTCCGAAGTTTTGAATGATTTTGCTACACATAGTATGGAGTTTATATTTTACTAGTTAAAAACTACTGTTTTGCGTATTGTGGAACGTTAAATTCAAAATTTTTAATTTTGACGAAAATCTCAATTTTTTCAAAGGGGTATACTCGTAAAAATTGGTATTTTTCGAAAGCTGCTGCACACTAGTCAATGCTCGCGTGCTGACATTTTCGGAGGCCCTAAAAACGATTCTGATGTCAAAATTTACCCAAGTCTTTTGGCTCAACTCTGAGAGAATAGGAAAATTGAAAAACCGTGTCAAAATATGAACTCCTCAATGGACTATTTCCAAAGTTTTGAATGGTTTTGCTGCAAATAGTATCCAGTTTATATTCTACTAGTTCAAAATGATTGTTTTACGTATTGTGGATGTTTAATTCAAAATTTTTAATTTTGACGAAAATCTCAATTTTTTCAAAGGGGTATACTCGTAAAAATTGGTATTTTTCGAAAGCTGCTGCACACTAGTCAATGCTCGCGTGCTGACATTTTCGGAGGCCCTAAAAACGATTCTGATGTCAAAATTTACCCAAGTCTTTTGGCTCAACTCTGAGAGAATAGGAAAATTGAAAAACCGTGTCAAAATATGAACTCCTCAATGGACTATTTCCAAAGTTTTGAATGGTTTTGCTGCAAATAGTATCCAGTTTATATTCTACTAGTTCAAAATGATTGTTTTACGTATTGTGGATGTTTAATTCAAAATTTTTAATTTTGACGAAAATCTCAATTTTTTCAAAGGGTAGTAAAAAGGCTAGTAAAAATTGGGATTTTTCGAAAGTTCAAAGGTTATTTATAATGGAATTTAAAAGACAAATAAATTATTTTAAGTCAGAACGCCATTTCGAATTACTTAATTAATATACATGCAAGATGGTGACCAGAACTTATTTTCAAATGCTACAAACTACGACCACATGTTAATCTGTCAATTATACATTACTGTACAATCAACGAATTTTTAAGTAACTCTTGTAAGCTTCCGATGAAGCTACTGTACTGACAAAACAATTATCATACTATTGACAAACAAAATAAAGATTTTCAATTTTTTCAAGCCATATTCCTGTTGTTTCGATACGGATCCATACCATACAGTAAAAGACGAATCAATATAATCAAAACAAGATAAATTCTTACGCCTTGAATATTTGCAGCATCCGTCGACAACTTGGAACAAATCGCGCCGACTCCATTTTCTTTTTTGTCAAACCACGCAACTTCCTGTCTCAAAACTGCTTCGAACATCAAAGCCCTGACCCTTCTGGTTAGTTTCTCCCCAGCTATCCCTAACATGTACCACTGAAACAATAATAAAATGTAACTTTCTAACTTCCACCCAAAAAATGTATATCCAAAAGTTATAATAGAAATTACTTAGACTTACTTGGAAGAATGTCGTTATGCCTGTCACAATACCAATAATAATGAAATAAAGGCTGAACATGTTCCCTTCAGATCTTATAACATTTACATCATCATGATTTAATACTCCAATAATTTGACCGAACACCACTGCGTAAACAGGCATCGCAGCTCCAGAAATAAGGGCTGTGATAGCACCGATAGTAAGTTGCCACCATTCTGGTCTGTTTAACTTTAGTAAATTGCCTATGGCGGAGTATCTCTTGAAATCCTCATCGTTTGTAATGTTTTCTTCCTGCACGGATTATTAGTTTTAATTAATGAAATTAATGTTATCATGTCGATAATAAAAATTATAAATTTCATTCTTTTGTAGTAGATATCTCGGCCATCAGGTTCATAAAACAGTTAATTTTTAATACCGACATTTGGGAGGGGAGAGTCCCTCTTTTTCCTACTTATTTTTTAGCCCGAAATACATTTTTTATTTACATATTTTTATTATTTTATGGACAATCCTTTTCTTTTTTGTTCTATTATATTGTTTTCCAATTTATTACTGTAAAATTCACAAGTACGCATGCTTTTATTTTCAAAATAACAAACTCTTACTGTCTATATTTGTGTACGGACGTAATCTTTGTATTTGATGAAGGCTTTCTGCATCCACATCTGTTATTTCTTTCTTTTCTTTTTACCTCCTTTTAAAGTATGCATGTGTATTTGTAAATTTACGTTCATGATTGTTTGTATATGTACGGAGATGCGGACAATTTATTTTTTAAAAAATAAGTTGACTAAATGCCATTAAAGTTGACTAAATGCCATTAAAGTTGATAATGTCCCTTCTTAAAAAAAGTAATTTATTGTCATGGTATCATTTATTGTATTTTTGCAAGAAAAGACATTATCAATGTCAATGACATTTATAATAACTTGATTCCTAAAAAATGAATTCGCTGCATCTCCCTGTAGATACAGCGTGGGGCAGAATAACGAGCGATTTTAAAAAGCCCGCGATTCGCGCCGTGTCATTCGGAGGTGGTAGGGACGCTATCGGCCATGTTTTCTTGATATTAGCATTTAGTAACAATGGAGCGTTGGACCCGTCAACAGCGTGTGTACGCTTTTAAAGCGCTTTATGATAATGATAATTCTTACATACGCGCGCGACGTGCCTTTCGAATTCATTTTAACATTAATCGCAATCAACCAGTGCCGTCTGCCTGTGCCATTAAAAAATGGGTTAGGAACTTTGAGGAAACTTCGTCAACGACAAAAAAGAAACCTGGTCGGCCAAAATCGGTGCGTACGCCCGAGAATATCGACCGTGTAAGAACTGCCATTGAGCGAAGCCCGCGTCGTTCAGCTCGCCGGCATAGCACTACACTTGGGATTTCAAACCGAACTGTCAGACGAATATTACACAAGGATCTCCACCTTCATCCATACAAAATCCAAATCGTACAGGCTCTTAAAGGCACGGATTATGTGAGTCGACAACGATTCTGTGAAGAGTTTTCAGATTTAATTAATCAACATGAGGATATTGTAAACAACTTATGGATGAGTGACGAAGCCCATTTCCATTTGTCCGGTTACGTCAATAAGCAGAACTTTAGATACTGGAGTAACGTGAATCCTAGACAAATGCATCAAAAACCCCTTCACTCCACAAAAGTTACTGTGTGGTGCGCTATATCTTCATCGGGGATCATAGGGCCTTACTTTTTTCAAAATACTCGTGGCAATGCTGTGACAGTAACCTCACAAAGATACGCCGACATGTTGGAACATGTTTTTTGAACCACAGCTTGCACGCTACGAAGTTAACGAGGAAACATTTTTTCAACAAGACGGAGCAACCTCCCATACAGCCAGAGTATGCATGAATATTGTTAACAGATTATTTCCAAATCCTGTGATTTCTCGAAATGGGAACATCACCTGGCCTTCCCGTTCATCGGACCTCACACCGTGCGACTT
This sequence comes from Dermolepida albohirtum, assembly GCA_031893035.1. Taxonomy (NCBI): domain Eukaryota; kingdom Metazoa; phylum Arthropoda; class Insecta; order Coleoptera; family Scarabaeidae; genus Dermolepida; species Dermolepida albohirtum. The sequence goes on along the minus strand of JAVIWB010005545.1, from coordinate 40,028 downwards.
TTTCTTGTGGGGGTACTTAAAAAGTAAAGTGTTTCAAGATAACCCACCACAAACAATTCAAGTCCTGAAAGAACGGATCCGACAGGAAGTGGAAAACATTCCCCTAGCAATGCTGCAAAATGTAATGAATAGTTTCAAAAAACGATTGGAAGAACGTGTACGCCTGAACGGATGTCATCTTTCCGGAGTTATTTTAAAAAAATAAAATAATTAATGTTTTTTTATGCCCTTTGAGAAAATAATGAATTTATTCCTAAATATTGTTTTTCTTGTTTTTTACAGCCTTTTTAAAATCGCTCGTTATTCTGCCTCAACCGTTACAAACATTCATCGACGTAAATTTACAAACACACATGCATACTTGACACAGGGGATAAAAAAAAAAGAAAGAAATAATACACATCGCACGTACAGATTGATAACGCCTCTTATGTCATTTATTCTATTGTTTTGGTAGAAGAGAAATTGAAAAAGGTAATTTATTGACATCGTATCATTATTGTATTTTTGGAAAAAAAGATGTTATCAATGTCAATGACATTTATAATAACTTAATGCCTAGAAAATAAATTCCCTGCATCTCCCTGTGTATACAAACATTCATCGACGTAATATGACAAATACCATGCATACTTGACAGGCGATAAAAGAAATAACACATACGAGGTGTGGCTATTAAATAACGAGACTGACGCTGGTACAGAAGATGTGCGCATGCGCCAAACGCCAACGACTGACAACTATTTATCGTGAAGCCTTCTCTTTCGAATGCAGTGCCTCCGCCTCTGTAAACAAATCAGTATAGCCGTGGTCTTCGTTCGCGCATTAGAGTTGTTTTTTTGTTTCGCCGGAAAAATGTTAAATGTAACAATAGTGCAGTGAAAATTCACATGAAACTAGAAAAAAGCGCTACTGAAACTTATAATTTATTGAAAGACTTCTTCCAGTTCGATATAAGAAAGTAACAGAAAATGAGGAATGATGAAGTGCTACACGATAAAATTGAAAAATACAGTTATTTTAATGTTTTAATATTGTAATAATTTCTAGTTAACTTTGAACATCCCTCGTATAACTCTTAACAAAACAAAAACCTTCTTACTTCAATCTTATTGACAACCAATTCTTCTTCATCATCCTTATCTCCAGAGTACGTCGAAGTCTCGCCTGCAAACAAAAAAGATATTCGAAAATTCATTTGTTTTATTTGTATTTCATATTATTTTGATCAATTCGGTTACCTGTTTCTAGACCTATAGACACTTGATTGATTACCAAATCGTGGTAAAAACTCTTCCTTTCCATCAACTCGTTATGTGTGCCCACCTCTACTATTTTACCGGCAGAAAATACGAATATTTTGTCAGCATTTCGTATTGTAGATAACCTGTGTGCTATGATAATTGTGGTGCATTCAGTACTGATCTGAAATTTTATTTTTAAGATGTTTAAATTGTGTTTAACACAGAAGAAAATTGACTTTAGTATGGAGAATATAATCTGAAGGTGTTTGGATTTTATAATTTTCATTTTCAATTTAAACGGCTCGAACAATTTAATAATTGAAAAAAATTCTACGGTTTCGTTTATTTAAAGCTCATCAGATAAATCGTCTAGCTTTGTCGATTATATGTATCTCATATAGTTGGTGTTAAATCGTGAATAATAAAAAGAAATGAGAGAGCTATACTTTCATCTCTTGGACAGGAAAGAAAAGCTTTCATTATATTTCATATAATCTAGTTTAAAAGCGTATATTTCTAGAGGAAATTAATAATTGCAACAGGGTCCAAAACAAAGTAAATTTAAAAATTAATTCCTTTACCGAATCTATCGCCCTTTGCACTTGCGCTTCGCTGTTCGTATCTAAAGCAGATGTAGCTTCATCTAGTAAAAGAATAGACGGTTCCCTTATCAAGGCTCTCGCAATGGCTATTCGTTGTTTCTGTCCACCGGACATTTGCGAACCTCTCTGTCCAACTAACGTCTGATATCCCTCCGGTAAAGACATAATGAAAGAATGGGCGTTCGCTTTTTTGGCGGCGCGTTCTACGTCTTCCTGAGTCGCCGACCGATTGCCGAATTTGATATTTTCCGCGATGTTCATTGCGAATAAAACCGGTTCTTGGCCCACCACCCCAATATTTCCCCTGTACCATTCTAAATCGAATTCCCTCACATCTACGTCGTCGAGGAGTACCTGTGGAAATGTTAGATTTAGGTTTAAATCATCGGAAAACGTAGGCAACGTTACTTGACCGCCGTTGGGGTCGTAAAACCTCTGGAGTAATTGTATGCATGTAGATTTTCCACAACCGGAACTTCCAACTAAGGCTACCGTCTCGCCGGGTTTAATTTCTAGGTCGACACCGTCCAAAACCTTGGAAATAAATTATTTGTTAATATTTTATATGTACGTAAAATATCCCAAATTACATAAAACAAATTGAGAAGATCTGAGACTAGATCTAGCTGAATATAGAATTAGAACAAAGAACAATTTGCAAGGATATGGTGAGAAAATTGAAGCGGTAATCACCAATTTAGGATGGTTAACAAGGCTAATAAAAATGAATCAGGTACATTTTACGTGACTACAAATGAACAAGCAAAAATTGATCAAAAAGATCAAAGGTTGAACATTTCAAAGTAGTTGGCAACACACAACGCTATCGCAAAACGAATTCTATGCTTGGAATCATATTTCAACTTCAACACCTTTTAGGAACAGTATGGCACTGCCATAGGATCAACCATTTCCGCTTTAACAGCAAGTCTTGTTAAAGAGCAACTATAGAATAAATTCCTAAATAATTCTGCCTTCCACATACCCATCTTCAAAAGATATATCGACGACTGTTTTTTTTTTGTAACACAAATCTATGCAGACAAACTTTAATCCTTTCCATTCATAAAAGACTTCAATTTATAATAGAAAGGGATAATAACAATTGCTTGAATTTCCTGGATATAGCAGTAAAACACAAAGATGGCAATATTTACTCAGATTGGTACACAAAACCTACTAATTCAGATAGATATCTATATTTTTTATCAAATGTTCCCATGGAATACATAATAAATAGTAACTTAGTAGACAGGTGTTATGAATTCTCTGACGTAAACAACATTACTAAAAGTAGAAATAAAATTAAAACAATACTTTGGTACGTAGACTTCCGCGGTCGTGGTCCGTGCTATCTGCTTCTGGGTTTCCGGGCTGGAACCGCGTCACTAGTATATCTGCCGACGTTTTGTACCCATTTGTATGGGATAGGGCTGAACTATACTGAACCTGAAACTTCAGTTTCAGTGCAGTAGTTCAGCCCTGTGTCCCATGGAATACGCCATTTGCGAAAACAATAAAAAAACACATAAAAAAGAGCAAAACAAAATAAATTATAGACGAGACGCCATTAATCTCAATGATATTTATAACAACATGTCTTATTTTTTAAAAAATTGTCTGCATCTTCCTATATATCTATAATGGGTGTCCCAAAATTAACGCATGATTTGAATTTGTCGCCATTTGCGAAGTAAAGTGTTGGCAACGCTAGAGAAAACAATTCGACAGCTGACAGTTTAAGGTTAGTAAAAATGGAACGTTACACGATAGAGCAACGTGTCTTCATTATTGAACAATATTTCAAAAATAATGAAAGCTTGGCGGCCGCAGTTCGAAAATTTCATACAAAATGTGGTCGGAATAGTGTTTTAACTTCAACTGTGAATAGATTAATTGAAAAATTCAGGGAGACTGGATCCGTTGGAGACGCCAAACACATTGGTCGTCCAAAAACAAGCCGTTCAAATGTCAATATCGAAGCAGCGCGTGAGAGTGTCGGTGACAATCCGGGAACCTCAATTCGGCGTCGTGAACAAGCATTGCAAATTTCAAGAAGCTCACTACAGTGTATACTCACTAAAGATCTGTGTCTCCATGCTTACAAAATTCAATTAACACAACAACTGAAGCCTAATGACCATGCACAGCGCAGAGAGTTCCTTGAATGGATTATTGAACATCAACAAATGGATATTGATTTTTCAAGCAAAATCATCCTAAGCGATGAAGCACATTTTCACCTTGATGGCTTTGTTAATCGCCAAAATCGCCGCTTTTGGGGTTCTGAGAACCCACATGTGATTGTCTAAAAACAAATGCATCCACAACGTATCACTATTTGGTGTGGATTTTGGACTGGAGGCATAATTCGACCATACTTTTTTGAAAATGAGGTTGGTCAAGCAGTGACTTTTACTGGTGCTCGATATCGCGACATGATAACACAGTTCTTTCTGTCGAAATTGGTTGATATTGATGTGGCCAATATGTGGTTTCAACAAGACGGCGCCACATGCCATACAGCCCGTGAAACAATTCAATTAGTGCACGAGACATTTCCAGATCGTGTACTCTCTCGTTTCGGGGATCAGAATTGGCCCCCTAGATCGTGTGATTTAATACCATTAGATTTCCTTTTATGGGATTATTTGAAATCACAGGTCTATGTCAACAAGCCCACAACCACTCGTGCATTAAACGAGGAGATTCAACGTTGCATCAACGAAATTCAGACACATTTATGCTTAATGGTCATGGAAAATTTCGACAAACGAGTGCGTATGTGCATGCAAAGCCGTGGAGGTCATTTGCCTGATGTGTTATTCCATAAGTAACCCTATCCTATGTACTTTATGATTCAATAAAAATAACAATCAAAAGACTAAAAACTGTGTTTTCTATTCAATTTAAAAAAAAAATCATTCAAATCTTGCGTTAATTTTGGGATACCCTTTACAAGCATCCAAACACCGGGAATTTACAAATATACATGCAGGTATACCTAACATGAGATAAAAAGTAAAAAAAATACCAGATGTTACTTTTAAAAAACATCAACTAAAAACATTTACTGTAATACTGAAAAAGGTATTGCAGGTTGAAGAAAATAAATAATTTGCTTTTTGAAACTTCATTCATATAAATTGAATATTTTATTAACTCAACAGTCGCAACAACTGATAAAAAAGAATAAAAATTATAATTATGCGTTTTATATATAATGCTATGTATTTTATGTGATTGCATTTATTTCTTAGTAAGGTAAATTAACGCGTATATACTTGTCGGCAGCAACTGTTGTCGTCATTGTAAGTCAGGGAATCGAGATCGGGGTACCTGACCGGCTGCTGCCGAGTAGTCGCATCGCGCTTCCCGATAGGTGCCAGGTTGACAGTATCGAACATTTGCACCCTATTGAGAATGCATAAATACCTCGATGTGTTAAACGCGAAACGATGTATTTAAACTGTTTTCATTTTTTACGTATTTAAACTGTTACATTTATACGTTTAGAACTATTTGAACTGTCTTTTCTTAAGTGAACTTTTACATTTATATATACTTATAGAATTATTACGTACACATGTACCTATCTCGACGCACTGAACAGCTCGCTGTTCCAATAAAATTGTATGAGACGCGTGTTTTATTTCAATGCATAGGGTTTTCGAAATATAACGTTACATTAACACTCACGATAATAATAATTCACGATAATTATACACGTATTAGACACGTATGAAAGCATGCACATCTTAAAGAATAAAAGCCATGTGGTGAATAGTGACAATGGACCACATGCAGACGACCCTTTACGATCTGCTTAATGTCCGAAGAAGAGAAACACAGTAATAAATCACATGCAGGTACTTATCGGTCGTGTCCGTGTTATACCCTATTTTTTTAAAAGCCAATGTCATTCATCTTAGTTTAAGTAAAACAATTTTCAAAAATCTTGTGAAACGAACATTTAGTGTACGTTTAGGTTCTCAATGGTGTGTGCCGCGTACGGAGTGTGTTTTCGTACAGGTATTTTTCGCCGTGGTTTACCAGGTGCGATACTTTGCGGTTATCTGCTGATGGTGACAACTTGGTTGTCGAAATGCGTATACAGAATTACAAAAGTTAATGTGAAAAAGGGTTATATATCAACCTTAGGATTCATTGTATTGCACTTTTCCAGCATTTTTTTATTTTAATTTTCATTCTTAAATCATGTAATCAGTTCTAAAGGGAATTTCTTGCATCGAAAACTGATTGCTAGGGAATTTATTTCCTAATTACTCACCGTTACATCCTTCCTTGCCGGGTAATTGAAGCTAACATTCTTAAATTTGATATTTCCATTAATTGATTTTAGTGTTCGACCTTTGCCCTTGCTGAGATTGATTATTGGCTGATTGTCTATAACTGAAAACACTTTCGTGGCCGATCCTCGAGCTGTACCGAATATTTGAAAGTAAGGAGCACTCATAGTCAATGTAAAACTGCTCATCATTATTGAGAAGAATACCTAAAAGAGATTACTAATATTACTTCTAACAAAAGAAATTAAATATTACTTTGGTTAGCAAGATTTCTTATTAACAGTATTGGATAATACATAATATATATTATACAAAATACTAATAACTTCTTTCAACACTTATTCCATCTTTTTGCAAATCTTATACCTCCACAAAAAAAAACTTCGATTGCTCTGCAAATTTTGTCCAATAGTTCGTTTGAGAGCTTCATTAGATGCAAAATACTTTTCTTGAAGATGCTTTTTGACTCTTTTAATTTAAAAAAGTCTGATGGAGTTGTTTCAAGGTTTTCCTCACTCCAAGGTAATCTGAAGGAATTTTGAGTTGTTTCCCTGAGCCTACACTACAGGCCATAAGTGAGAGATCACTTATCATAAATAAAAAAACACTTGTATTTTAGACACATCCCTTAGACTTTTACCTGTTTTGGTGAGAATAATTGAAATAACAGTTGTAAATGTAATTCTGAGAAGGATTATTCAGATTATTATTATAAATTAGATAAATACATTTGTTTCTGAAAAATATTGTAAATCCTTTTAATAGTTTTATGGCGTCTATTTAATAGAAATATTTTATATATTAATAGTGTTTACAACGCAATATTATTATAATGGTATTAGGAATTCATAGTAAACTATTTAGCAATTTAAAAATTAGTTTTCGTGCAGCATTTGTCCGAGTAAGTTGCAATACGAGTATTTGAGAACAGACGTAGAAGTAACTTATAAAAATGCTGAAGAACTCGTAGTTCTATAATAATGCTACATGGTGAAAAATTTTCACTGCGGCAAATAGCTGATTCCGCGCTCATAAAATTTCTGGTCCTTATCAGCAAAAAACTGAACCAGGTGCGAGTGAAGGTCATCGTCATTTGTGAAAGTTTTACCATTCAAAGAATTCTGCAAACTTCGAAATAAATGGTAATCAGATGGTGCTAGATCAGGGCTGTATGGGGGATGTAGCATCACTTCCCAGCCAAGCTTCAATAGTTTCCCACGAATTGCCAAAGATGTGTGAGGCCTTGCATTATCTTTGTGGAAAACTACACCTTCCCAATTTGACAATTCTGGCCGTTTTTCTTTGATTGCTTCATTCAGTTTTATTAATTGTTGACAGTAAACATCAGAATTGATCGTTTGGTTCCTTGGAAGCAGCTCAAAAAACACAACACCTTTGTAATCTCACCAAACTGACAGCGTGATCTTTTTTGGATGCAATTCAGCTTTCGATGTGGTTTGAGCTGGTTTATCGTGTTTGCTCCATAATCGTTTTCGAACTATGTTACTGTACAGGACCCATTTTTCATCGCCAGTGATGATTCTTTTTAAGAAAGGATTGGTTTCATTTCGTCTAAGGTGCATATCGCAAAAGTTAATACTTTGTTTTAAATGAATTTCTTTCAATTCGTGAGGTACCCAAATATAAAGCTTCTTAACTAGCCCAAGACATTTTAAATGTTTTTCAATTGTTGTGTGCGATACATTTAGCCTCTCCGCAACCTCTCGAACAGTTATATGACGATCCTCTTCAATTATGACTTCGATTTGGTCATCTTCAATTTCAGTAGGCCGACCAGAACGTTGCTCATCTTTGAGGGAACAATCTTCAGAACCGAATTTTTTATACCAATTCTGACACGTGCGCTCTGTTAAGCAATTAGCACCATAAACTTCACATATCTTTTTGTGAGCCGCAGCAGCTTTCTTTCCTTTACGGAAATAAAATAGTAAAATATGTCGAAAATGTTCGTTTCTGCACTCCATTTAAAATTAACCCACAACTAATAGCTTTAATAAAAATCACGCACTACTTGCTTCTGAAGTTACGTCAATGTGACTAGTATCACGCGACAAACGGTAAAGTACAACACTAACATACGTTATACAAAAAATAAAGCAACGCTCTCTATCACTAAAAACCGAAAGTACTTAGTTGCCAACCCAATACTATATACTCCTCCAATGTTGTTTTAAGTAAATTACATAATAATTTTAAAAAATTAACTTACCGTTATCAAAGTTCCAGGTGTGTATGGCCTTTCTTCCATTTCAAGATGATGACTGTCAATAATTAACCCAATACCATACCAAAATGACAGAGCAAACGAACCAAACATTACGAACATCATCACTGAATTACTAACCGCCGTCAACAGTGACCGTTTAATATTATTCGTGCAAGCTGTGACTAAATGCGTTTTGTATCTGTTTATTTCCTTCTGTTCACCGCCGAATGCAAAAACTGTTTTGATTGCGCTTAATACTTCTTCAGCTATCGCACCTGCGGCAGCGTACGATTCCAATTCTTGTTGTGAAAATTTCGAAGTCAGCTGAAAAGATGTTTACCGAGTTGTGGTGGCGTAATTCCAACAGTTCCAATCCAAACTTACCCAGGCTATGAATCCCAAAGCTATGGTGCTTACTGGTAAGCTTATTAAGCATATCAGAGCTAACTCCCAACCCCATACAAACGCGATCACCAGACCCGAAACGAACGTCCCCATAAAGTAACAATATGTAGCGACTTTGTCTCCAATTCCTTCTTCGATTTTCAATAAGTCCCTGGAAATATTTTCTTTATTACTAAGAGTTTGGTGCAAAAATAGCTTTCTGAATTTATGAAATTTTTCTTTAATGTTCCTTCATATAAGATGGAGAATTAAGGTAATTTTTCTGATTTTCAAAATTGAGGAAATTAAATTTTTCGTAAAAGACATTATGTAAGTCGTCAAATTGTCAACTAATTTTCAAAAGTTAAAATGCTGATCAAATTACCACTGTTTCAATAATATAATTTAGGAAAAACATCACACAGATCATATTACATACATCTTCATAATTCTGCAGTAAATATTTTCGAAGCAACACTGTATTCATTTAGAATTTTCCCATTTATTTGGTCTTAGGTGACACAATAAACGAAACTGGATAAAGGACATCTAGGTCATATGTGGGATGGTTGCGTTTGCGTTAATATTTTTACTGATTATTTTGTAATTTTTGGGACAGAAGAAAAATAAATTGTAACTTGCGGATTTGAAACGACATAAACTGTGAAAAAGTTCAAATCAAAAGGAGAGACATGAAAATAACAGAAATTCAATCGGGCGATTAGATAGCTAAATATATCGGGTCAAAGAAATAAATACCGTAGTACATAGAGCCACCAACCTATGTCACAATACAAAAAAGAAAACAAAAAAAATATCCTTAAAAATGTAAATGAATACCTTCAACTTCACATATAAAAAGTGCAAAAGAAATTCCAAGATACGCAAACGAAAAAACCTAAGAAGAATACTAGAAATCATAATATGTAAGTGTGATGTATGACATTTATAAAAATGGCTTCGTACACGGTGCAACAACGCGTTCAAATTGTTGAATTATTTTATGAAAATCAGCGTTCCGTGAAAAGAGTTTTTAGAAAATTACGTGAATTTAATGGTTTACATAATCGTCCATCTGTAAGCACTATTGGTCGAATTACTAAAAAATTTCAAGAGACCGGTTCCGTGGAAGATCAGAAAAGTGAAAAATACAGTCGTAGTTGTCGTTCACAAGAAAAGATTGGTTTAGTTCGTGATAGTGTTGCTGAAGATCCTGAAATGTCCATTAGACGACATTCACAACAACTTGGACTTAGTGGATCAACAACATGGCGTATTTTACACAAGGATTTAGCTCTGAAGGCATATAAGGTTCAAATAACACAGGAACTGAAGCCATTAGATCATTTAAAACGTCGTTCATTTGTCAATTTCATTAAGGAACAACCAGCTGACTTTTCTAAAAAAATAATGTTTTCCGATGAGACACATTTTGAACTTGATGGCTATGTTAATAAACAAAATTGCCGTATCTGGGATGAGGAAAATCCACGAATTATTTACGAGAAACCTATGCAACCTAAACGAGTTACTGTTTGGTGTGCAATGTGGTCAGGTGGTGTAATTGGACCTTACTTCTTTGAAAATGCTGCTGGTGAAACTGTAACTGTCAATGGTGACCGATATCGTCGGACGATAACCGAATTTTTGTGGCCTGAATTAATGAATATTGATCTAGAGGATATGTGGTTTCAACAGGATGGCGCTGCACATCACTTGGACACGAATCAATTGATTTATTGAGAGAAAAATTTCCTGGACGTGTAATCTCAAAAGATGGTGTTGTTAATTGGCCACCAAGATCATGTGATTTGACACCGTTAGACTATTTTCTTTGGGGTTACGCGAAAAGTCAGGTTTATAAAAACAATCCACAATCAATCTCTGCTTTGAAAGATGAAATTATCCGTGTCATTAGTGAGATAGAGCCTCAATTATGTCAAAATGTCATTGAAAATTTTAACAAAAGAGTGGACATATGTGGAGCTGCAAGAGCATATAAATGTCATAACTGATACTTCAATTACCAATAGAAAGTTTTTGAAAGTGAATGCAAATTATGCGTTTTATTTATTCTTTAAAAAAAACGCGAAATTTGAAACACCCTTTAGTAAAATCTTTCAAATATTGAAGATAATTCATTTACGCATTCAGAAGTTCATATTTTGAGATGATTTCTCAAGTTTTCTATTCACCGAGGGTTTATTAAGTGTACCAAAATTTTCGTAAATCACTGTACATTCAGCTTTTGTGAATTTAGTGTTACTATACTTACTCCGTCATTCGACTAGCGAAATCTCCAGTTTGATTAACATCGTACCAAGCAATGTCCTGATTTAGTACACTTTTCATATAAGAAGCTCTAATCTTCTTTATCTAGACAAAACAATGAAAAAAAACATTAGGCGAGAGACCCTGATAACGGCTTTGGATTATAATACCTGTCTAACACAGGTGACACTAAATAAAACCACCGATATGTAAGTCGCTACAAACGTAGCGGCGCTCAGAATGGAACAATAGATTATGAAAAGCGTAACCGCATCGATAATGTTTTGTTCAGCGACAGGCACTCCTGGATCTGACGGATCTAATTCTGCTAGAATGTGAGCGTTGATTAACATGTCTTGCATCACGTCGCCAAAGAATATCATCATTACAGGGGTGCCAACACCACTGGCCATCGAAAACAATATGGCTATTATGATCCATAATCTGTCAAGTGCTGTTGCGTATCTGTACTGGAATATATTTTGATGAAAATTAATATGATTTTGGAAGATAGAATGCAGAATTAACTAAGTTAAATCGTTAGCCTTTAAATAACGGAAATGTACGTGGGTGGTCCCAGAAGTACCCGACCCAACAAAGAAAACACAAAAATTTTGGAAAGAAATATATTTATTTTTCAACATAATCTCCTTTCAGCCCTATACACTTTTCCAGCGATGTTCAATAATACCATTTTTATAATAAGAACTGTCTTGCTCCTCAAAATAGCCATTAACTGCCAACATCACTTCTTCATCGTTGGAAAATCTTTGAACACTGAGCCATTTTTTCAAGTTTGGAAACAGAAAATAATCCGCGGGGGCTAGATCTGGCGAATAGGGTGCATGAGGTAGCAATTCGAACTTTAATTCATTAATTTTGGCCATTGCAATAACGGATTTGTGAGCTGGTGCATTGCCCTGATGAAACAACACTTTCTTCTTAGCCAAATGCGACCGTTTTTGCTTGATTTCTTCTCTAAAACGCTGCAATAAGTTCGCATAATACTCGCCGTTGATAGTTTTTCCTTTTTCAAAATAGTCAATGAAAATTATTGCACGCGCATCCCAAAAAAACCGATGCCATGACCTTGCCTGCAAATGAAACGGTCTTCGCCCTCTTTGGAGCCGGATCTCCCTTTTGAGTCCATTGTTTTGATTGGTCTTTTGTCTCGGGTGTGGACCCATATTTCATCTACGGTTACGAAACGGCCCAAATTCTACTTTGTTGCTGTGAAACTTCGCTAAACACTCAATTGAAACATCTTCACGACACTGTTTTTGCTCAAGTGTGAGCAAACGATGGCACCCATCTTCACACAGCTTTCTCATCAAATTCAAATTTTCAGATTATATGCGATGTACCGCACTTTTTGAAATGCCTACTATGTCTGCTAACTCGTGCACTTTCAGTCGACGACCATCCAGTACTGCTTTGTGGATTTTCGTCACCATTTCTGGAGTCGTCACCTCATTTGGTCGACCACTGCGATGCTCGTCTTGGCAACTCGTACGGCCTCGTTTAAACTCTGCTAACCAAACGAAGGAGCAGACTCATCCAGAGTAGAATCCAGTTCAGCTTTTGTATCGGTTGGACTGAGGCCTTTCAAATAATAGTATTGTATCACGAAACGATGACCAATTTTCTCCATTTTTACAAATTCACTGAAATCGTTCACTATTGATGGCTACCAAACAAATACTAAACAAGGTGGTGTCTTCAAACTTGAAACATATGCTTTATAGATTGTGTACTTTCTGATACAGTGATATTTTTCAAACAACTATCGCCATCTTTAGTTCCGGCCGAGTACTTATGAGACCACCCTCGTATATAATCTGTGTATTTATTCAAGCAAGTATTGTTAAATTTTAACTAAAAAAAAAATTTAAAACATTGAAGACATTTCAAAACCTCATATTCCTAATAAAAACAATTACTAAATTAATAAAATAAAGGAATAAGTAGTACATCTTATTAAGATACGTTTTGAGAGAGCATGCAAGTCCACGTGTCATCATAAGGTTATAGTAATTCAATGACTAACTTAACCAGATTATATCGATTAAATAGTTGTTATTTATGACATTGTAACTACCTGTTGTACATAAAAACCTTTATCTAGAGATTATAATCTTAATAAAAAAATACCTACCAACTGAAAATATGATATTTTTTTAAGGTTCTCTTCTTCTAACTTCACAAAATCTCCATCTTTGTTGACGAATTCCCTGAAAAATAGATGATTAAGAACGTAACGAAATAAATGTATTATAAAAGTTAAAATTTTAACAGTAATAATAACAAAATTAATTATTAAATGTTTCTAGATTAATTTTAAAATAGCACCTAGCGACGAGAAAGACAACTCATTGTATGTTGCTTAATATGGTTCAATAGTAACAATATTTGTCTATTTACTGACTATGTGACTGACTTTTTGCAGTCATTTTGATGAGCTACCTTTTATTCGACATTACTGTGTTAATATGCACACGTTTTTGTTTATTTCGTCAACAGAATGACGGTTAAAGCGATATAAGTGCTTTGGCTTCTATCTGAGAAATAAAAGTACAGTTCTCTCACTACTTTTATATATTCAGTTGGTTGTTTTAATAAGCCCACTTTATTCCTAACAAAGAAGATTTTTAAATTAAATTGTAACTTCTTTTTAAGCATCAAAATGTTTTTATTCAAGACACAAGACAACATTTGAGTCAAAAGTTTTAGTTTTTTATTTTAATATTGTTTAAATTGTTTCAAAACTCCCTTTAACATTTGACTTCGAGGTTGCAAATCGACAGATTGTAGTTTTTAATATAGGTTAATAGGTTCTTCAATGAACGAGGTTGTCGAGGAAAATTAACAATATATAATTAGTTAATCTTTGTTTATATATACAAAAATACGTCGTGAGTTTTTCGGCAAAGCAATATAAACAAAATACTCTTATGAAAAGCCTACCTACAGAATTATTACTTAGGATTATATACATTTGATATTAATTTAAAGAAATTTCATGTAACATCATGTTCTGTATCAAAAATATTCTATCTGATACGTGCTACATCTCTCTATGCTCTTCTTAATATTAAATAAATTCCCTAGAAATCATTTTATGTATTTCAGATCCCTATTTTTCCTTAGAGTTAGAAAGTTATGGTTCAAGAATTTACAATATATCACCGAAATAATATGCAACTTAAAATACATATTTCAAATTCAGTATCTAAGTGATTCATGATTTAAATCGATAAATACCACAGTATCCTATCGAAAATAAATCTAGGAAGTGCGAAAAGTTTCCAAGTTCAGGTATTCATTCAATTTCTCCGGTTTGATCTCGTTCTAATAGATTAAATACGATAAATATTATTTTGAGATAAATACAGGAGGAAACAATGAAGGCACATTAAATGAGAAATTTTATTTTTGAATACGAGATTGTCTTTAGAAGTACTTAAATTTAGAGAAGAGAATTATGGTTATAGCAAACTATATATATATGTATATATATACGAGGTGTGGCTGCTAAATTACGAGACTGACGCTGTAAAACAGTTTATTTTGATTTCATACATATTTACTTATTATCACCTTCAATATACACCCCTCCTCTATCCCTACAACGCTCCATGCGAATCTTCCATTGTTCGAAACAGTGCTGGATGTCTTTTTCTGTCAGCTCCTTCAGGACGCGTGCCGTTTTCGCTTTCACAGCTTCAACGGATTCAAATTCTGTTCCCTTTAATTCAGATTTCACCTTAGGAAATAGATAGAATCGCACGGCGCAAGATCCGGCGAATAAGCCGGATGGTCTAACACTGGGATGCTGTACTTGGCTAGAAACCTTTTGATTGACATCGCGGAATGAGCTGGTGCATTATCTTGGTGGAGAATCCATGACTTGTCCTTCCACAATTCGGGTCGTTTTTCTCTTATCCTTTCACGAAGTTGAGCAAGAACGTAAAAGTAGTAATAGTAACTTAACATTTCTCCAGCGAAACAAAAAAAAACAACTCTAATGCGACCGAAGGCTACGTCTATACTGATTTGTTTACAGAGGCGAGAGATACTTCATTTGAAAGAGAAGGCTTCATGATAAATAGCTGTCAGTCGTTTGCGTTTGGCGCATGCGCATATCTTCTTTACCAGCGTTAGTCTCGTTATTTAATAGCCGCACCTCGTATATATAGTCTATCGCAGAGAAAACCGAACTTTTTTGAAATAAGAACAAAAGCTTACTATTTTGGTAAAATTCATTTATTTTATCCAAAGTAGTCTCTGTTTCAATACAATGTTTTGCACGGTCAATTAACGTGTTAAATGAATTTTTAAGCTCATCTTTAGAGATGTCCCTCAAAATCGCTGTCGACACCTTTTTAATGGCTTCGATGTCGGCATAACGTTGTCGTTTCATCGGAAAATGTGGTTTGGAGAATAGATAGAGATCACAGAGGGCCAAATCTGGTGAATACGGTGAATGGTTGATGATTAAAATCCCATTTGTAGTTAGAAAATCAGTGATAAGCGTCGAGCCATGAGATGGCGCAGTATCATGTAAAGAACGTCAACTATCATTTTCACGATATTGAGGATTGCAATATCATGTAAAGAACACCAGCTACCATTTTCACGATATTGAGGGCGCACACGACGAATACGCGCCAAAAGACGTTTGATAACACCAAGATAATATACAGCATTGATTGTTTGACTAGTTGGTAAACACTCTTTGTGCAGTATGCCTTTCAAATCACAAAAATAAATCAGAAACGGCTTTTTTTCGGTCTTTCTTCGCTTGGATGCTTCCATTCAAAGCTTTGACGCTTGGTCTCTGGATCATGAAAACACCATGTCTCATCGCCAGTTACAATAGAATACCTGAAGTTTTCGTCCTTTTTTGAGTCTTTAATCAAGTCTGTACAATGTTGAATTCAGTTAGTTTGCGTGGTACAAACCTTGCACAAATCTTTCTCAGTCCCAAATGCTGTGCCAAAATGCGATGAATTGAGTCTCTAGAAATATTTAATTCCTCGTTTTTCAAGTTATTCACTTTCTTCAAGCTACAATACTTTTTAGTAATATGCTTCCAATTGCGAACAATAGCTTTTAATATAAGTATATATGTATTGGGTCTGGGAAAAAGTTCGTGGCGTTTTTCCCGATAGATAGGCATTGGTTGCCGATAACTAAAGAACAACAAGTCACAGCGACACCACCGACGGCTCGTTTTTTAGATGACCTTCCGAACGTTAGTTTGAGCGTAGAAACATTGTAATCGGTGCAGTGGTTGGAAAGTTATTCGCACTTGAAAATGGAGAAGAATAATGAGAAATTTCGCTATATTCTGCAATATTATTATGATAAGGGGAAGAACGCTGCGCAGGCTTGTGATAAAATTTGTGCTGTGTACGGTGAAGGTACTTTATCGAAATCTGTTGCGCGGAAATGGTTCGCTCGCTTTCGTTCTGGAAATTTCAATGTGAAAGATGAGTCACGCTCCGGTCGTCCAATCACTGAAAAATCTGATGAAATTCTTGAAAAAGTCCAACAAGATAAGCATATCAGCAGTGTCGATATTGGCATGGAGCTAGGCATTGACCACAAAACTGTTTTGAACCATTTACACAAAGCTGGTTACAAAAAAAAAGCTTGACGTATGGGTTCCTCATGAGTTGAGCGTGAAAAACATGATGGACCGAATTAACATCTGCGATGCGCTGCTGAAACGGAATGAAATCGAGCCGTTTCTGAAACGTTTAATAACCGGAGATGAAAAATGGATTACGTACGATAATCGGAAGCGTAAAAGATCGTGGATAAAGGATGGTGAGCCGTCACAAGCGTTCGCTAAGCCAACATTGACGCCAAAAAAAGTGATGCTGTGTGTATGGTGGGACTGGAGGGGAATCGTCCACTACGAGCTACTTCCAACTGGTCAGACGATTGATTCTCAACTCTACTGTGCACAACTAGAGAGATTACGCCAGGCGATTGAAAGAAAACGGCCCGAATTGATTAATAGGAAAGGTGTTGTCTTCCATCATGACAACGCCCGACCACACACTTCTTTGATGACCCGTCAAAAATTGAGAGAGTTTGGTTGGGAAGTTTTGATGCACCCACCTTACAGTCCGGATATAGCACCCTCTGACTATCATCTGTTTCGATCTCTGCAGAACTCTCTCAATGCAATTAAGTTGGTTTCAAAAGAAGCCTGTGAAAACTACTTGATTCAGTTTTTCGACCAGAAACCACAGAAGTTTTTCACCGATGGGATCATGGATCTACCAAAAAAATGGCGAAACATTGTCGATAATAATGGAGCATATTCGGTTTAAATGAATTCGTCCACGCGCCATGCGGGGACCAGTTGAATTTTACTGAAAAAACGCCACGAACTTTTTCCCAGACCCAATATATATATATATATATATATATATATATATATATATATATATATATATATATTAAAACAACTTAATACCTTAAAAAATATTTTTAGCTTGTCTAAATCTCCCTGTATATACAAGTATCCAACAACTGGAATTTACAAAAACACATGCAGATATATTTGACATGAGATAAAAAGGAAAAAGAAATAACAGATGTTGCTTTTAGAAAGAAACAACTAAAAACATTTAGAATTAACAAGTCTTTCTGCTAGTGCACAATTACAAAAAAACTGCTAATTTAAGAAAGCGTTTGTAAATTTTACAATATAACACAAAAAAATATTTTTTTAAAAAAATGTAGTATACACAAATAATTTAATATATAAAAAATTATTGTTCACAATTGGAAATGTATAACTGCAAAAGGTATTGCATGTTGAAGTTCCGCCGAAATGTCATTAATGTAAATTAAATGTTGATTAACCCAGTAGTCTAAATTCCCAATAAGAAAGAGTAAAAATTATATATATTGTATTTATGCCTTTTGACGGAAAGGATAAGAAAGTCATATGTAATTGCTAAATGGTACAGTTACTTAAAAATGTTCGGGTCATCTATAAATTTAGGTACCAGAAAAAATAAATAAATAAATAAATAAATAAATAAATAGAATATTAAATAATTAAAATGATAATAACTCACGCTTGTAATGGACTTTCTTTTTTTTCTCCCATAATCTTGGTTTAATATAATAATAAACACAATAGTCAAAAACACTATCCAAACGCCAGCATTTTTATTTCTCGACTGAAATAATAATACGTTTACTAAGTATACATAATACTGTGCTGTAGATAAATAATTAGTCAAGATAAGGTAGATTCGCGGTTATAATATCACAGCGTCAAAAAAAATGTGCCTGTGACGTATCGGGTATAATCTAAATTATTATTTTATATATGTACGCGTTTACATACATATATGTATATATGTTTATGTATATGTATGCGTGTGTCTGTTTACTAATTATAAGACAAAAATTCAAGGAGTTATTCTCTGGACTATTTTAAGATTTTTTATCCTTGGTTGATTTTTGATAAAATGATTTGTTTCGATGATACAGGAAGTGATTGTACTCCTAATATTACTAATTTCATTTACTCTCAATTAAGGGAGAATAACAGGATTTTATTGAAAATTATTATTTTCTGCTATTCTATCGTTATTTAAATTCACAGAAATCAATTAGAAATTTCTGCGCTGGAGAAGGACTCGAACCTCTACCTGCCGTTTTCTAGAAGGCTGCTCTGCCAATTAAGCCACCAGGCAGTACAACTTTAACGATGGAATAACAGCAAATAGTAATTTTCATTTAATTCACATCGTGGAAGAACTTAATTATATGTTTATATATACTACTGTGGGCAAAAAATAGTAAGGCTTTTTAATTTAAATTTCGCGCGAAAACCCATTCGTCGAAATATTTCTTTTCTAGGTTTGTATGACTGTCAGTGACATCTGTGCCAAATGTCACATCAAAATAATCATTAGCGTTTAGTATACGCTTGTCTTTCTGAAGTACAAAAAGTGCATTCGGCGATTTTTACAATGAGTGAAATTATTCAACAAAGAAGTTCCATTAAATATTTTGTGTACGAAATCAAATTTCTGGTGCCGAAACGTTCAGAATGTTGCAAAAGGCCTTCGGTGATAATTGTTTGTCGCGAGCAAGTGTTTTTGATTGGTACAAATTATTCAAAGAGGGTCGAGAACGCGTTGATGACGAACCACGTCCAGAACGGCCATCAACATCAACTGATGATCAACACGTCAGTAGAATCAAGGAATTGGTGCTTGAGAATCGACGATTAACAGTCAGAGACCTTACTGGCATCGTTGGAATATCGGAAGGATCAGTGAAAACCATTTTGAAAGATCATTTGGGCCTAAAAGAAGAAACAGCGTCGCGTTGACGTCTGTGAAATAATGCTTTCCGACTATCAAGACAAAATGAAAGGCATCATAACTGGAGATGAGACTTGGATTTACGCTTATCACCCGGAAACAGACGATCAATCGACCGAATATCGTATCAAATGTGAGCCGAAGCCCGAAAAACCACGTCAAAGCAAGTCAAAAATCAAGATTATTTTGACAGTTTTCTTCGATTATCGAGGTGTGGTGCACTCCGAATTCCTTCCGACCGACCAAACTGTCAACAAAGAATACTATTTGAGTGTTATGCGTCGTTTGCGCAATGCTATTCGTAAAAAGAGGCCAGAATTATGGGCCGACAACTCTTGGTTTTTGCACCACGATAATGCACCGTCGCATACTGCATTAATTCTTCGTGTGTTTTTCGCCAAATTTTCAACCAATATCGTGCCGCAACCACCGTATTCGCCTAATTTAGCTCCGTGTGACTTCTGGCTATTCATCTAACTCACGACCGCTCGGGGGAAACCGTTTTCACTCAATTGGAGACATTAAACGTGAATCGCTACGCGCATTGAAGGCTATTCCTGAAATTGACGACTTTAACAACTGTTTCGAGAATTGGAAGAAACGTTGGCACAAGTGTATTGGGGCCAGGGGGGATTACTTTGAGGGTGACGAAATAGATTTGGAAGAATAAATTAAGAATTTAAAAATTATGAATAAAGTCTTACTATTTTTTGCCCACGGTAGTAATTATCAACATAGGATTTTATTTTTTTAAAATATAAAAAAAATAAATAATAAATATTTTCTTTTATAAAAAAAAATGGAGCAAGCGATTTTTTTTAGATCATGATGTTTACTAAATTATTCCCGAAACGTCGAAATGTAAATACGAAGAAGAACTTCTTTTCTATTCATAATGTCTGTGCTATAAAGAAGTTGTGCAATAAGTAATGCCTTTAACACGTATTCTGGTTACCTTTTTTAATTAATTCAATCAACCACCGTCTACATTAAATTTACCTTCAGATTTTTTACGATTCGGGAATTCTTTCCGAAACATTTTGAAATTTTAAAACAATCGCTTTTTATTTTTTTTAGAAAAAGAAAACCCTTATTTTCCCACTAATTAAGATAAAATAAAATTAGCAATATTAAGAATACAATCACTTCCTATACCTTCGAAACAAACCGTTTTGCCAAATATCGCCTAAGAACAAAAAATCTTAAAACAGTCCAATGAATAACTCCCTGAATTTTCGCTTCATATTTAGCAGATGCACACACACATGTTCATATGTAGATATATAGACCTATATATATATATATATAAAATATATATATAAATATCAATAATGTAAATTCCACTAGATACCTCACAAGCTAATTTTTACACTGTGATATAATCGCGAATCTATGTTATCTTAACTAATTATTTATCCACAGCATAGTATTCTGTACATTTAAAAAATATGAAGTGTCTTCAACACGTTGAATTCCATGGAGGTCACCGGTGACCGACACCCAATTTATAGAGCCGCGGTCACCGGTGACCGGCGATAGCAAGATTATTAGAAACGCATAATTTGAGTAAATTTCAATGCTTTTATATTTTTCTCCGATAAAACACGCCCTGACTAAATGCGCACTAAAATTTAAACCGTTGAAAACCAAACACGTTGGTGTGTGTTTGCTTTCGACGGTTAAATTTAATTAAACTCGATGTTGATTTAAAACCACGAGTTTTCCATGTTTTAGTACATTCGTTAGTTTATTTAAATGGCAATACTGCTTTTGTGAAATACTGAAAGTGAAAAAGAAGACTGTACCTGATAAAAAGAAAAAAATTATTTGTGTGGAAAACACTATTTTAAATCAATATAAAGAGGGAAAATCGCATATGATTATAGTGTCTGTGCTAAAAAGAAGTCTTTGGCGCCGGTCATCGATGACCGGCACCAAAATTGTAGAGCGAGATTACTAGAAACACATAATTTGATGCCGGTCACCGGTGACCGGCGATTCTAGAATTACTAGAAACGCATAATTTGAACAAATTTAGTAATCCTGGGTTCGCCGGTCACCGGTGACGTCCGAGGCTCTACAATTTTGGTGCCGGTCACCGGTGACCGGCGATCCCGGAATTACTAGAAACGCATAATTTGAACAAACTTACTAATCCTGGATTCGCCGGTCACTGGTGACGTCCGAGGCTCTACAATTTTGGTGCTGGTCACCAGTGACCGGCACCAAAAATTACCTGGCAAGTATATACATAGTTAACAGGAGGGTAAATATTATTCCCTATCAAAAAATTATAGAAAGACAAGTGATTATAATTAGAAATTATATAAAATTAGAAATAAACTAAATGTTATATTAAATATTCCAGAAAACGAATCCTTCGTTCTTCTTTTCCTGCTGTTATTGTCTAATATATCCTTCTTATCTCTATACCATCACGCTCAATTATAAATAACAAGAAAATAAAAGGTTGAAATTATATAAACTTATTGGAGTGTAATTGAATGAAAATTTAGCTGATGCACGGTTACTTGCAGATGTAAAAGCGAGCAAGAAAAATTATCGACAAAGCCGTACTCAATAAAAAAATAAGCGTAAATATTAATTTAAAAATATAAACCGAAAAACAATTATTCTTATCATACTACCATAACAGTATTTTATCTTAATTCCATAGATTATATTTTAGTGTAGACGTATGGAAATAAAAAATATAAATATATCAATTATTAAAAAAGTAAAAATTACACAACGTTGCACAAGTCGTTTTAATTTCTTTTTATTATTGAAGTTCCAAAAACAAAAATAATGCGATTTTCAGGAACACTGAGTCACCACTGGTGATTTAATTTAATGTAAATATACATATGTTATAATTGGAAGTAACAATTTGAAATATTATTATTTATTACAACTGGGGGGGGGGGGAGGGGTAAAAATTAAAAGCTTAAAATATATAAAATAAAAACTATATGTAAATTACACTTTCTTCTAATAAATTTTAAAAAATTTAAAAATAAAACATACCTGGTGTAGTTTCACGTAACATTTATTTCACTCCTGTATTTCTACATTTCGCATGTATGTACATACACCAAGTGTGTTTTATTTTTAATTTCTTAAACAAAATAATAATAAAAGACACAATAAACTAATATTATACTTCCTTCTATTGTGTAAATATTGTAATCTTTGCTTATTATCTTTTTTTTTAAAGAACAAAATGGAATTTTCAATTCTTAAGACGACATCGAGGTCTTCTTTGTCAATTTAAACTTTATTAATTCACTAATTGTATAAATCATTATAGCATCTGTCGAATAAATATTAAGAATTGTTCATTTAGAAAAAAGTATGAAGAAAAATTATTTGCTTAAATTGATTTAGCGCCATTTTCAACCAGTTTATTAGCAACTGTTTCTTTTAACCTCAAATATTGGTTTCCTTTTTTATCGCCGCTCATTATTGATGGCTTTAATCCTTTTTGCCTTTACTTTTTAAAGAAAAACAAAATCCTTACACACCTTTAAAAAACTTTAAAGCACAAGGGACTCTATAAAAATTGTACAATATGGTGCAATCCCTTTCATAATGTGGCGAATTCAATGCAGGTCGAAATCTGCTTAAATATATATTGAAGTTGGCTCCCAAACTGTAGCAGCGTAAACAGCTCAATATGTCATCTCGAGCAAAAAAGGAGCATCGAGCAATTTTACATTACACCATGAATATTAATCAGGATTTGAAGGAAATGTGTTAGAAGTCGATTGTCTGCATCGTACGACCGTATACAGGCAGTATAAGAAACTCTAGAAAGAAAATCTGGGCTTGGAAGACACTCCAAGGTCAAAGTGTTACACCTCGTCCATATTATTGATGCTTGAAATACTCGAGTTCTCTAGATATGTAAATGCCAAACTAGATAGAATGTTTGAGCATTCATGAATTGGAAATTTATACCAGTCTACATGAATAACTTCGAGTGAGGAAGACTTTTCTGCTTTGAATTCCTAATACTAGGCTAGGGTGGTAGTCAGTAACAACGAGATAGTCTTCATCTTTAGAGGAAATGTGTTAGAAGCTGATTGTATGCATCGTACGACCATATACAGGCGGTATACGAAGCTCCAGAAAGAAAATTTGGGCTTGCAAGATGCTCCGAGGTCAAAGTGTTACACCTCGTCCATATTATTGATGCTTGAAATGCTCGAGTACCACAGACATGTAAATGCCAAGCTAGATAGAATGTTTGAGCATTCATGAATTGGAAATTTATACCAGTCTACATGAATAACTTCGAGTGAGGAAGACTTTTCTGCTTTGAATTCCTAATACTAGGCTAGGGTGGTAGTCAGTAATAACGAGATAGTCTTCATCTTTAGAGGAAATGTGTTAGAAGGTGATTGTATGCATGGTACGACCATATACAGGCGGTATAAGAAGCTCCAGAAAGGAAATTTGCGCTTGGAAGATGCTCCGAGGTCAAAGTGTTACACCTCGTCCATATTATTGATGCTTGAAATGCTCGAGTACCACAGACATGTAAATGCCAAGCTAGATAGAATGTTTGGGCGTTCATGAATTGGAAATTTATACCAGTCTACATGAATAACTTCGAGTGAGGAAGACTTTTCTGCTTTGAATTCCTAATACTAGGCTAGAGTGGTAGTCAGTAACAACGAGATAGTCTTCATCTTTAGAGGAAATGTGTTAGAAGGTGATTGTATGCATGGTACGACCATATACAGGCGGTATAAGAAGCTCCAGAAAGGAAATTTGGGCTTGGAAGATGCTCCGAGGTCAAAGTGTTACACCTCGTCCATATTATTGATGCTTGAAATGCTCGAGTACCACAGACATGTAAATGCCAAGCTAGATAAAATGTTTGAGCATTCATGAATTGGAAATTTATACCAGTCTACATGAATAACTTCGAGTGAGGAAGACTTTTCTGCTTTGAATTCCTAATACTAGGCTAGGGTGGTAGTCAGTAACAACGAGATAGTCTTCATCTTTAGAGGAAATGTGTTAGAAGCTGATTGTCCGCATCGTACGACCATATATAAGCGGTATAAGAAGCTCCAGAAAGGAAATTTGGGCTTGGAAGATGCTCCGAAGTCAAAGTATTACACCTCGTCGATATTACTGATGTTTGAAATGCTCGAGTCCTATAGACATGTAAATGTCAAGCTAGATAGAATGTTTGGGCGTTCATGAATTGGAAATTTGTACCATTCTAGATGAATAGCTTCGTGTGAGGAAGGCTTTTCCGCTTTGAATGCCTAGTACTAGGCTAAAGTGGTAGTCAGTGACAAGAATATAATTGGAGTGTTGAACTGGAAATGAAGAGTTAATATTAGATCCAGCATCTTGCCGTCACTATAAAGAATATTGTTAAACATCGAGAATGTCAACGAAGTGTTTGATCTTTTGTAGAAGTCGTAGACTCGGGTGAACTTTAGATATTCAGTTTACGCAGTCGTAAAATTTGAGAATTATAGTTGCTCTTAGATCAGTTTTAAAACTGATCTACGACCAGCTATTCATTTTAATTAATTTAATTTATAATTTCGCTGAAAGGCAAATATAAATATATTCGCCTCGTGAAATTATAAATTAAATGGCAATATATTTATATTCGCCTTGCAAAATTATAAATTAAATTAATTCAAATTAATGGTTGGTCTTAGATCAGTTTTAAAACTGGTCCTAGAGTAACCAGTAATTTAATTCTCAAATCTTTATTGCCTAAAAAAGTTTGAGATATCGATTAGATAAAAATTTTCAGAAATATCCTCATGTAAATGTCAAAGTGCGTCTAAAACGCAAATAAAAACACTTTCACTTTCTCTCTCCTGGTACACGTAATTTCCCTTTCAAATGAATTTTCTTTTGTAGACGTGGTTGCGTGCTTTTGTTGTTCGTTAAAAAAAACTATTTAATTTTCTCGTCGCCGCCTATGACTAACAAAATTTATTGCGAAAATTTACAGTAGCAGCGAAAGGTCATGTAAAATTCGCCAGCAGGGAGAAGTATTGAAATGTAAATTTTAGTTCCAGTTTTTTTCTTTGTTTTCGCATAAAAACACACGTGTGTTATTTGCAATTTCCTCTGCTATTGTTTTACAAGTCATTTTAACAATGCTATGCTACCAATATCACTGTTTGTTTGACTGTGTAAATTTGTACATAAATTATTGGAAATAAATTAGGATTATTATGTCACAACGAATACAAAGTGTTGAAGGTTTCACTATACTCTCATTTGTTAGAAAAGGTATATATTAAGTATTAGTTGTTCAGATGTTTGTAGAAAGTTGCCGTATATTTATAATTGGAATGCGGAGAAACAGTCGGCGCTTCAGTAAAAATGCATTGAGAAAGTAGGAGTTTCATCGCTGATATGTATGTACGTAATGCAATGGCCGTGTTCGTTCGAATGCGTTCACTTGTATTACAGAGTTTTGCACGTTGTATAGAAACTTTTCTCCGTATCCTCGTTTTGATATCTTCACCAAATTACCTCAGATAGTCTCATTTGCGAATCTACAACTAGATTTGTTTTCAAAAGTTAACCCGTATCACTTTTATAATGAATAAATAGTCCAGCGATCAGCCTAAATGATTATGACAAACCAGAATTTACACATGTAAAATATTTGTGGATAATTTAGATGGAAGACTGATTCGATGATCACACATGGAACCGAAGCAGAAACGATTAAATATTAAACTCGAATAGGTCAATAAGGTTGATATATAACCCCTTTCCACATTAACTTTTGTAAATTCTGTATACTCATTTCGACAACCAAGTTGTCATCATCAGCAGATAATTTCAAAGTGTCGCACCTTGGTGTACATCTTGGTTTTGAGCGGTGTGGATCGCGTACGGAATTTGATTTTCGTACAGTTGTTTTTCGCCGTGTTTTACCAGGTGCGACACTTTGAAATTATCTGCTGATGATGACAACTTGGTTGTCGAAATGCGTATACAGAATTACAAAAGTTAATGTGGAAAGGGGTTATATATCAACCTTATTGATCAATATCAATATACAATTTTACACTGAGTCCTAGACGCAATTTTCTACAAATTTCTAAAAATCGTTTTAATATAAACAAAGAATGTTTACTTTTTTCGTATTGATGTAAGTTCAAGATATACGTACGTACATATATACAATATAATCAGGAAACAGACAATGTCCATGTAATGATGTGCAATTCTAAAATTGGTCATAATTACTACGCCGTTTAAAGCCCCATATATACATTAATTGATTCATTCTGTGCCATTTCCTACTTCAGAGCATATTTAGGATTTATTTTACATTACTCATTATATATATTTACGACGAGGCGAAAATATGTTTGCATATTTAGAAAATTAATCTTTTACATCTAATGGATATATTCGCGAATTTATGAGTCCTTCGTAATCACTTTCACACTTTTGGTTTTTACTGAAACACTTTTCAGCTCTGTACGCACTATAGCTTTAAAATCCTTATTTAAAACTGCACATTTTTTTTTTCTTTGATCTTTATTAGTATTTTGAATACTTTTAAAATTTGCATTATAATAAAGATTTTACAAAAAAGGTAGAATTTTTTAAATTTAAAATTAAAACTTTTAAGTTGATTTCAACAAAATTAACAAATTAAATTGTTTTCAATAAAATTAACACATTGTCTTTTGAAAATATAATAATTTCTTTGAGTTTTTAACTCATTTGGGGTTTCACTGCCTGACACTGATAGAGAGTGGACTTCACTACTCTTCCATTAAATTTTTTAATAGTTTACCGGAATCATTAAAAGAAATTAAGATATTCTTAATATTTAAAAAAAGAGTTCGTGATTTCTTAATTGATTTAGAACCATACAGTGTATTTGAATATGTACATAAATCGTGGTTCTCTACAGCAAGAATGTGATGTATAAGAATATGTTCTAACACATGTAATATTTTGTATTTTATCATGACGTTTGCAATTTCTTTTTCTCTTTGTATAATTAATTGCAATAAAGTTATTATTATTATTATTATACAATTTAAGTCCCTTATGGAATAATGAAACGCTGCATTGCTGTTGACGTTGTTCTTTGTAGTCTAAAGTTTTCGGCGTTTCCAAGCTCATACGGCTACACCTCACCCACATATCTGATGTTTTCACAAAGATACTCTGGCGCATTTCCCATCTTCATTTTCTGCACAAAGCATATGGTATTCATTTCTAACCTCTGTTTAATATTTAACCATTGCAGTGAATTAAGCATTACTGATATAACTGTATAACGGTTGCATTTTAAAATACATCTCATGGCTTTGTTTTGTAGTTTCTGCATTCTCTCAATTTGTGTTTCTAGGCAGCATGTATATACGAGGGTAGTTTGACAAGTAGTGAGAATGGAAAAGAAAAACGAATTTTTTAAATACAAAATAATTTTTATTTTTCAATATATTCTCCTAAAAGAGCAATACATTTATTCCAAAGGTGCTCCAATGCCCTTATACCATCTCTAAAACGCGATTCCGGAAGGCTTGCAAAATACTCACTTACGAAGATGATCTAACTCGTCGTTAGACGAAAATTTCTTTCCACCTAGTGCCGTTTTCAATTTTGGAAAAAGGTGAAAAGGTATTAATTTTGGTTTATCAATTGTAATGGTATTCTCTGTTTTCTGTATTTACAATTTCTATTTTGTTTTCTGTTTTTGAGTGTAGATAGCCTTTTTATAGTGGTTTTTTTCAAGTTCAGAGGATAGTTATTTTTTGAAAGTATTGTTTCAATTTTATTTATGTTTTTATGTTTTTTTAAAGTCGTTTTTGTCTGAGAATTCGTAACATTTTTCTACTAAATTATAGATTGCATTTATTTCGTATTTAATGGGAACACTTGATAAAAAATTTAAATATCCATCTGAGTTGGTAGGTTTTGTGTAACAATCGCAATGAATGTTACCACATTTGTCTTTACATCCAGGAAATATTAAGTGTAAAATGTGGGTATGGACACTGTGCCAACTTAAAAAAATAATAAATCAGAAATTATTACGCAACATAAGAACCATAAATAATTCCACCGGTTATAAAAACGCCTAAATATCTATTTTGCTAACATTCGCTAGTTACAAATTCATCAAGATTATTTATACTACTTCTTCAATACATTTGTAAACATACAACACGTTTGGCAGCTGGTCGACTATCTAAATATCTTCATCATTTACAATCGGTAAATAACATTTGGCGATTTTATCTTCAGCGCTGCTATTTACGAAACATTTAGCGCATTCGATTCTTATTAAGGTTAAGGTAATTGGGTTAGGCCCAAAAGGTGTTACGACATGCCGAGTCTACGTCTGTCGTGTAATTCTATTTCTGTACCCTTCCAGACCAATTTAGCCAACCAACACATTATGTTACATAGATGCGTGTGTAATCGTATCTTGTCAGTAACGTAAAATTAGTGGATTTATGCCATTTTTACGAGCGCGTAAAAAGGATATTTTTTGACTTAATGATGCTGCAATAAAATACATTTTAAACGTGCCTCTAACTTCCATCTGGACGGTTACGATTTGTTGTTGTACTATTTTGTAATAATTTTGCAAAAATGTACCTTTGTCATGTTGTTTTATAACTGCACTATATATTAAAAGATCTACGACGTTTACATGTCCTCCAGACTTAAATAAAGTTGTATTAGATCGTGTTTCTTTTCCAAAACGAATTTTTAGTAGTAAAAATGTTTGTGTCAGGTAAGGGTAAAGGTGGGTAGGTATTTTTAATCTCTTTCAGTATTAGTATTACACTTGTTTTTCTATTATAAAGGCTGTCCCAAAATTAACGCAAGATTTGAATTAAATAGAAAACACAGTTTTTTTGATTGTTACTTTTTTATTGAATCATAAAGTACATAGGATAGGGTTATTTATGGAATAACACATCGGGCAAATGGCCTCCACGGCTTTGGATGCACATACGCGCTCGTTTGTCGAAATTTTCCATGACTATTATGCATAAATGTGGCTGAATTTCATTGATGCAGCGTTGAATCTCCTCCTTTAATCCACGGGTGGTTGTGGACTTGTTGACGTAGGCCTGTGATTTCAAATAACCCCACAAAAAGAAATCTAATGGTGTTAAATCTCGTCTCGTGCAGTAATTGAATTGCTCCACGGGTTATATGGCATGTGACGCCGTCTTGTTGAAACCACATATTGGCCACATCAATATCGTCCAATTTCGGCAGAAAGAACTATGTTATCATGTCACGATATCGAGCACCAGTAACAGTCACTGCTTGACCAGCCTCATTTTCAAAAAGTATGGTCCAATTATGCATCCAGCCCAAAATCCACACCAAACAGTGACACGTTGTGGATGCATTTGTTTTTCGACAATCACATGTGGGTTCTCAGAACCCCAAAAGCGGCAATTTCGTCGATTAACAAAGCCATCAAGGTGAAAATGTGCTTCATCGCTTAGGATGATTTTGCTCGAAAAATCAGCATCCATTTGTTGATGTTCAATAATCCATTCAACGAACTCTCTTCGCTGTGCATGATCATTATGCTTTAGTTGTTGTATTAATTGAATTTTGTAAGCATGGAGGCACAGATCTTTAGAGAGTATACGCTGTAGAGAGCTTCTTGAAATTTGCAATTCTTGTCCACGACGCCGAATTGAGATTCCGGGATTGTCACCGACACTCTTACGCACTACTTCGATATTGACATTTGAACGGCTTGTTTTTGGATGTCCAATGTGTTTGTCGCCTCCAACGGATCCAGTCTCTCTGAATTTTTCAACTAATCTCTTCACAGTTGACGAAGTTAAAACACTATTCCGACCATACTTTGTATGAAATTTTCGAACTGCGGCCTCCAAGCTTTCATTATTTTTGAAATATCGTTCAATAATGAAGACACGTTGTTTTACTAACCCTAAACTGTCAACTGTCGAATTGTTTTTTCTTAGGGTTGCCAATACTTTACTGCATAAATGGCGACAAATAAAATCTTGCGTTAATTTTGGGACACTAATGACAATGCAACTCTGCATACAGTTTAAAAACCATAGATGCTATATTTGCACTCTACGCAGAGTTGGTTATTGGTCAATACAACCGCATTCAGGTCAGAAAACGAATTAGTTTTTTATACAAATCGAGTACCCAACTGGCCACTTATCCACCATACAGTCCAGATCTTGCCTTTAGAGATGTACGAGGGAGCGTTTTTATATTCGCGGAATGAGCGGGTTGTAGAGGGGTGAGTAGGCGCATTGGGGGCGTGGCCTGTGCAGCGACTCATGATTACTATAAATACGAAGTTTCATTGTTATTAGACAGTTAGTCTTTGAGCTATCGTCAACCAAGTAACATAATCAGGAGTGAAAAGTGAAATATGGAAAAAATCGAATATCGTGCCGTTATAAAGTTCCTTACCAGGCAAGGAAAATCAGTCGCGACCATAATGAATGAGATGTCATTGGTTTACGGCGACTCTTGTCCAGGAAAAACCATGGTGTACAAGTGGCATAGTTTATTTAAACAAGGAAGGGAATCCCTTGAAGACGACCCGAAGCCGGGCAGGAGCATTGAGGTGACCACACCAGCACTTATCCAAAAAGTTGAACAAATTGTACTCGAAGATGCTCGACTAAAGAAGAAACAACTCGCAGAAATGGTTGGAGTATCCGATACAACAATTTTTAAAATCCTACACGATCATCTCGGCATGTCTAAGGTCAGCGCAGGATGGGTGCCGAGAATGCTCACGCCGCCGCAAAAACAACAGCCCGTAGAGTGTCCGCGTGCATTTTTGGACCTCTGTAATGAAGACAAGGATGGTGTATTGAGTGGAATTGTTACTGGAGACAAAACTTGGGTTCATCATTATGAACCTGAGTCCAAACAAGACTCCATGCAGTGGCATAAAAAGGGCACAGCACCTCCCAAGAAATTTAAAGTGTCACAATCAGCTGGGAAACTCATGGCAACGGTATTTTGGGACTCGGAAGGAATATTGTTGATTGATTATAAAGATAAAGGTGTTTCTATAACCGGAGAATATTACGCTTCAATATTAGAGCGACTAAAAGAAGCCATTAAAGAGAAAAGACGGGGAAGATTGACAAAAGGTGTTCTGCTTTTGCATGACAACGCGCCCGTCCACAAGAGCCGTGTTGCGTTAGCTGCCCTGTATAAGGTGGGCTTCGAAATTGTGAATCACCCACCCTACAGCCCAGACCTGGCCCCGAGTGATTATTACCTGTTTCCGAAAATGAAAAAAGAGCTGCGGGGTAGAAAATTTACTGCCGATGATGAAGTCAAGGAGGCAGTTTCGGCGTATTTTGCAGATAAAGAGAAATAATTTTTTTATGAGGGTATAAAGAAATTAATTGAAAGATGTGAAAAATGTATCCGTCTTGCAGGTGAATATATTGAAAAAGAAAAATAATTTGGTTTTTTTATTTCCACCCCTTGTCCCCCATTCCGCGAATATAAAAACGCTCCCTCGTACTTTACCGTTAATTAAAAGTTTAAAGCGCAGTAAAATATTTCTTTCCGTTGAATTTTAGCAATATATTTTAACTTACCAAAAAAAGAACTTTCTGTCTGTTTTTTTCAAATAATTCTAAAATATAATTTGTTTTAATTTTATTATACATATATATATATATATATATATATATATATATATATATATATGTACTAGTGATATAATTATATATTATCTAATAAAAGAGAATCATGGCGAGAAACAAAATCATTTTCTTTAAAAACTCTATTGACCTTTTTCAGAGCAATCCTCGTATATACCCAATTTTGTTCTATTATTGTAACTTTAATTTATGTTTCCCGAGCAAGCAGGGCGAACTGTTAAATATTAACAAATTTAACTCAAAGCACGTACATGTACAGAGGCATGTATATTTTCACACTAATTGGTAAATTCATGTCGATTTATGAAGACGTAAAAAGAATATTGCTTGACATTGATGCTGCTGCAATATGGTTTTTTAAAACACTTTTTTTATGAAGACTTGTGTGTATTACAACATGATGAAGAAAAAAGCGAAAAATAAAAGTTTCGTATATCTATTGTTCTTCACAATCGTGCCTATTAGTTTCGTAATCGTACATTTTCTGGGAAATAGTAGTGTAGTAGTTCCTAAAAATATAACTCCACTATGATTTTAATATAATTCATAATTTTTTTAATCAATTTTCTTCTATAACTTTCTGATTCAGTAGATCATTTCAGAACAACGTTTGGAGCTTAATTCCTTTGAATTTTCGAACTGTCGTAACTGTTCATGAGACCTGAAACCATCGCTATATAATCGAGACAAAACAATAATTTAGACAGTAAATAGAAGGAAGTCTTGTGTTATCTGCTTCTGGGCTTTCGGGCTGGAACCGCACCACTGGTATAATTGCCGACGTTTCGTACCCATTTGTATGGAACATCTTCAGGGCTCAATTGCTGCTACAGTTTCAATGCGACAGACAGTAGCAGTAGTTGAGCCCTGAAGAAGCCCATATGAGTGGTTACGAAACGTCGGCAGTTATACCAGTGACGCGGTTCCAGCCCGGAAGCCCAGAACCAAATAAAATGATCCACGACCGCGGAAGTTTATGTACCAGCAAAAACACTACCATCGACTGCAATATCTATTTTTTTTAGATCTACATCGTGTACTCTTCCACCATTTCAAAAGAAGAAAAATCATCACCTAAGAGTATTCTTGGATATTCAAATTAAATGCAAACGACCACATTTGGCGGGGACAAAAATTCCGTTTCATCGTAACATTCGTAACTAATTTATCATTAACCGTACAAGCAAAAGTGTTTGATATACTTTGTAAATTGCTCCCACAAGCACTTTATTCGCCGGACCTATTGATAGTAACGTCTTCTTGTTCTCCAATTTGAAAGAGGAGGCGCTTGTTATTCATTATTTTTCTGTATCGAAATGATATGATAGACGCTACTAAGGAATCGTTCATTAATAACACAAATCTGCCTGAGGATCCGTGAATCGGTGAAACATATGTAGTAGATAGGATGTTATTAATAATAGAACGATTCTTTTAATTGGCAAATAGCCGTTACGCAGTGCGTCTGCCTTATACGCTCTAATAACTTAGTTATCGGCAAGCGAGATAGACGCGTTTCTCGCTTTGTCGTTCAGTATAGTGGACGACAGAGGGAGGCGCTTGTTATTCATTGGACTGTTTATAATAATAGCAATTATGAAGTAGATTCTTTTTACACTTCCACAGCCTAACATCGAAAAATTTTTTGCTCAACCCACACTTCTATAGATTTAAGCTCGGATTGTACCAGGCTGATACTGTGGTATTATTATCCATCATAAAATGATAAATTAACACAAGTTTTATGATTCTTTATATCTCTATACGATGAATTATTATCATTATCATTACTATTAACGTCTGTGTTTTGTTTATTTTCACTTTTGCTTTTAAATAACTAAACAATTTCTTTTTTCATTGTGTATTCTTACGATTATTATTATTGTTTTATATGTCTATCAACTTCTTCACGGAACAAAAAATGTCAAACAGTACGTTCTACAGAAAAGATTAAACGCAAATGTTGAGTGAATAAATTCTATCGTCAAAAAGACATTAAATACTACCGCTGATCAATATTGCCACAGTACATTAAAGAAAATTAGTCATGACAATCGAGTTAACAAAGACTGATTCATGTCTAGACGACAATCTTGACACGCAAAACGTTATTTTTAAAAGGGGAGAATGGATGCAGTTAACTCACTCGCGAAACGTATTCCAGACTAATTGAACATAAAAATATATTATGCCTTCTCGATATGTAGTGCATTTCATTTACACAGGTAGTTCATCTCAAAAAAATATCAACTTCTGGTTCAACTTTTTTACATTTTTTTAAAAATTTATTGACATTTAACATTTTTTTTATTTACATTTTACATTTAACCGAAATAATAATTGAACTGCACTGTCCAAAGTAACGAATATTAAAATGACGATGAAGGTAAAATTTAATGGAAACTGTGGTTGGTTAAATTAATCGATTAAGGTTAACCCCTTTCCGCAATAATTTTCGTATTCTGTATACGTATTTCGACAACTAAATTATCATCATCAGCAGGTAATTAATCAAGCCAAACACACACTCAGCGTGTGTTTGGATTTCGACCGTTTTTTTCGAAGTTTAACACTTTTAATTGTTTTTTTTTAATCATTTCTCCATCAGGTGTCCCACAGGGATCGACTCCCAGACCGTTACTCTTGTTTATTTGAATTTTACTTCTGCAAATATAATTATGTTATTGGTTCAACAGGTGTCCCACAGTAGTTGACTCTTAGACCGTTACTCTTGTTGATTTGAATGTTACTTCGGCCAAAGTAACCGTTGATACTTTCAAGCTGAAAATAAAACGCGTGCTTTTGAATTATAGAAACGTATTATTTGAAATTTCTCTAAATGTAATGGTGTGTTGATTGTCGATAAGACTTTTGACTTAATCAAAAAATGAAAATAAAACCCCTTGCCGCATTTTCTCATCGTAGGTTGATGATCGATATTATTATTCAACCAATCTACTATTGTTGCTTTTTTCCATTTTGAACATTGCTGCTTTTCAAGTAATACACTGTGGTAAGCCGCATTATCCATTATAATTAAAGAAGGTCCATGCAGATTTGGAATTAATTGGTCATTTACCTATCTTGCAAACTTTGCACTGATCATTTCACCATGATAATCAGTTGTCGCTGTTACCGAAGGAAATATCAAACTTGCATTTTCAATAAATCCATCTTTATTACCTGCATGAAGTATTACAAAACGTTTACCATCATATCCTTTAGGTTTTCGAACACTCTTTGTATTCGCATCTTGCCACGATCTTCCTTTATTGCAAAATCCACGTCTCATCGAGAAAGACAACATCCCTCTTAAAAGGGGAAGCAACAACGCTTTATAATTGGGTAAAAAGGAATATCATAGTGCAGCAATATATCTTTTCCCCATTAAAGCTCTGCGATCATTCTTTTTCATAAATTTAAATCCTAAATGTTTTAACAAACGATTCAAAGAAGAAATGCTGATATCTATGATATATCGCTCCTGTAGTATCGCATTGATACAGTGACATGTTTTTCTAAAAATGTAGTATAAGCATTTCTGGAAAGATTTTAAGTACGTACGTTCTTTGTATATATCGTATATAATACGAGGGCAGTTTGACAAGTAGTGAGAATGGAAAAGAAAAACGAATTTTTTAAATACAAAATAATTTTTATTTTTCAATATATTCTCCTGAGAGAGCAATACATTTATTCCAACGGTGCTCCAATGCCCTTATGCCA
This sequence comes from Dermolepida albohirtum, assembly GCA_031893035.1. NCBI lineage: Eukaryota > Metazoa > Arthropoda > Insecta > Coleoptera > Scarabaeidae > Dermolepida > Dermolepida albohirtum. Next base: position 4,224 of record JAVIWB010005545.1, on the reverse strand, counting down.
TCTCTAAAATGCGATTCAGGAAGGCTTGCAAAATACTCATTTACGAAGATGATAAGCTCGTCGTTAGACGAAAATTTCTTTCCACCTAGTGCCGTTTTCAATTTTGGAAAAAGGTGGAAGTCGGAAGGGGCTAGATCCGGCGAATAAGGCGCATGCGGTACTAATTGGAAATGCAACTCGTGGATTTTGGACATCGCAACTGTGCTGGTATGCGAGGGAGCGTTGTCTTGGTGAAACAGAATCTTTTTCTTTGCCATTTCTGGCCGTTTAGCACGAATCTCAGCATTTAATTTTTGTAGAAGTTCTGCATAATATTGTCCGTTTATTGTGGCACCTATCTGAAGGTAACCAATGAGCAAAATGCCCTTTTAATCCCAAAAAATTGAAGCCATCACCTTGTTTGCCGATAAAGTGGTTTTCGCTTTCTTTGGAGGTGCAGAACCACGTTCTAACCATTGTTTCGACTGTTGTTTAGTTTCGGGTGTACTGTAGTGTATCCAAGTTTCATCGCAAGTAACAAATCGCCTACAAAAATCAACCGAATTCCGCTTATAAAGGTCCAAACACTCATTGGAAATGCGCAAACGAATGAACTTTTGACCAGTCATAAGCAATCGCGGCACCCATCTTGCCGAAAGCTTGAAGAGGCTCAATTCTTTCGTTAAAATGTGGTGTACGCGTTCTGTTGAAATGTTTACCATGTCTGCTATCTCTCTCACTTTGAGTCGTCGATCTTGCGTAATAATATTATGGATTTTTATAATCACTTCCTTAGAAGTCACGATTTTGTGTGCTCCAGAGCGCGCTTCATCAACACAGCTTGTTCTACCACGTTTAAATTCATTTACCCATCTACTGATTGTGGCGGATGATGGAGCAGATTCACCTAATGTTTTCCGTAACTCATCTTTTATTTCGGTAGCTTTCATACTCTTAATTATGAAGTATTTAATACTCTGCTTTTTCCATTTTAACAAAACGACGTGTTGCTTCTTCTTCAATCAGCTGTCAAAAATGAACTAATTAACCGATTTATCTAAATATCGTAATGTAAACATATAAATAGGCAACCTAAATTACAGTGCATTTGTTTTACCAATTAGAGCGCCACCTATGTGTAATTCTCACTACTTGTCAAACTATCCTCGTATTACGAACTTCCATTTTAACCCGTTCATCTATATCTCAACTTTTCAGCTTGCTACGTGGTTTATAAGCTGCTACTGGTAACGCAGTTTCAGCTTCTTTCCTGTGTTTGACATTAAATACTGTTCGAATACCTAAAACTACTGCTACTCTCTAAAATAATGCTTTTTGAAATTTGTTTTCAAAAGCAACAGTGAAAATATTACCTCTTGTACAGAATTAGTGGACAATAAAGGTCCCCCGTTGCATTTTTCAGCTTCAAAATATTGCAATAACTTATAAACAATGTCTTGGTAATTAGAATCAAGACGTGCATCTGGCATAACTATACCAAACCTGGTAAAATACAAGGAATATAACGATATCGGAACCGTAGAAAAGACAAACTTCATAAGTCAAAAGTCAAAACACTATTTTATACGTGACACATGTGTGCATAATACACATGCTCTGCATACGTATGTTTCTATTTTTTCACGATTTCTTTACAAGACGTAGCACGTAACTGTTAGAAGAACGTTTGCATCCTTTCTTTCTTCAACAGATGTGCTTCAACTTTGGTGGTTGCAACAATGGCATCAAGTAAATGTACCTACTAAAATGTAGTGTGCGTCCTTTGTACTTGTAAATTTGTAAAACATCAAAAGCCATTCAATTTATAATACTGTCTGTTTGAAAATTAAAAAGAACGATTATTTCTTATTGTCAGCGTCTATTTAAAATACATCCAGTCTCATTAACTCTGCTTCCACATTTCAGATAACTCAACGGACCTCCCACTAGAAGTCAACTCGATGTTCAAGCAAAATACCAAATGCGTTAAAGCGTCCACGGACTTTCTGATGTATCGTGACAAGTGCAAATTAAACTCCGTTACGTTATCCCTCTTGGAGTCCATTTGAAAGTAACTTCTGTGCTCCAGTGGATCGTTAGTTAAATTTGCGCACGCCCTCTGTCCGTCCGCTGGAAATGCCCGACGAACTGAAAATCGAAAATGAGAAAGACAATTCAGCGACGCACGGCGAGCAGTGGGAAAAATTGCTGGGTAATGGGAAAGCCCCGACGGTCTTGCCCCCTCAGAAAGTCGTCCCGAAGAAAGAATCGGACAATGGTGGCGTGTTTGGCTCTATTAATAGACATTTTCGATTTACGACTGGGTCGAACAAAGATGAATTTTCCAGACATGTTTTTAGTAGGTATGGAAAGTTGAAGTTTTCTAAAGCTCTGTAATTGAATGAAATTGTATAAAATTTTTTGCTTTATAAGACATCGTAATCTCAAAAATCTAAAAACGAGTCTAAAAAATGTTGTTACATTATTCTGGTTTGAATAATTTATGCGCTGATTGAGTTGAGAAAACTAATTTCAAAAGTGCAATCCTTTTATCTGCTTCTGGGCTTCCGGGCTGAAACCGGGCTGAAACAGTTTCAGTGCAGTAGTTGAGCGCTGAAGATATCCCATACAAATGGGTACAAAACGTCGGCAGGTATATAAGTGACGCGGTTCCAGCCCGGAAGCCCAGAAGCAGATAGCACAGACCACGACCGCGGAAGTCTAGGTACCAGAAATCCCTTTATTTTTAAAAAATAAGGTAGTATATTGTTTGTACGCAGGCTAAATGATTTACAAACCAGATTTTTACCAGGTGAACATCTTAAACACTACAACACATGTGGAAGTAATGTTCTATGATCTTTTGGTACCTTAAAACCTGATACAACGTATTTATTTGAATCCAACAACAACCGGTCTCGCCAGAATTAAAAATCTAACGCATTGAATATCCACCCTGTTTAATAAATTCTTCCAACTCTTTTGGATACGTTTTGGCAGCTTCTTTATCAGTTGAAGCGCTTTCTCGTTTGGATTCAGAAACATGGTAGTGAAACCACACAAATCTTTGGAAATGATCAACTTAATTTTTGTTAAATGACTTCGAATAGTCGAAGAACTTTCGCATTTTAAATCCCAATTCAAAATTCGTGGCGTCAACTTTTCCGATACCCTAGACATGTCTAATTTTACATGTGATATGTATTGTTGTTTGTTCAGGTTCGAAACAATATTCATTTGTTTTAGTTTTGAGATTCAAATAAATTTTGACTTCGTAATCGTTTTTGGGAAAATGTCAGCACACGAATGTTTGTTACTGTACAATAACTTTCCAAAATACCAACTTTTGAGAGTACGTTTTTCGTTAAAATAAAAAGTTTCGAATTCAGCCTTCCCAATACGTTGAATAGTCGCTCTGCGCCAGCTGAGTACAAAGTCACCGCTTTTTATAGCAAAGTCATTCAAACCTGAAAGACAATCCATTTCTTCATTTGACAATTCACATTGTCACAGGGGTTTTCAAGTGTTTTATTCTCTCAGGATTGTGCCAAAAGTGTTAAAAAGATTTTGACTCCAGAATCGTTTTTAGGACATTCAACAATGCCAGCACACGAACATTTGTTACTTTACAATAACTTTCCAGAAATACTCATTTTTGTGAGTACACCACTTTGGAAAGGTTTAGTTTTTCGTAAAAATAAAAAGTTTTGAATTCAGCCTTCCCAATACGTTAAGCAGTAACTCTGCGCCAGCGGAATACAAAGTCACCGCTTTTTATAGCAAAGTCATTCAAACCTTAAAGATAATCCATTTCTTCATTTGATAATTCACATTGTCACAGGGGTTTCCAAGTGTTTTATTCTCTCAGGATTGTGACAAAAGCCGTAGATAAATTTTGACTCCAGAATCGTTTTTAGGGCATTCCAAAATGCCAGCACACGAACATTTGTTACTCTACAAAAACTTTCCAGAAATACTGATTTTTGTGAGTACACCCCTTTGGAAAGGTTTAGTTTTTCGTAAAAATAAAAAGTTTTGAATTCAGCCTTCCCAATACGTTAAGCAGTAACTCTGCGCCAGCGGAATACAAAGTCACCGCTTTTTATAGCAAAGTCATTCAAACCTTAAAGATAATCCATTTCTTCATTTGATAATTCACATTGTCACAGGGGTTTCCAAGTGTTTTATTCTCTCAGGATTGTGACAAAAGCCGTAGATAAATTTCGACTCCAGAATCGTTTTTAG